>JAAXNX010002919.1:0-11991 GCA_036491905.1 Folsomia manolachei
AAGAATATGAAGCAAGAAAACTTCAGATGTTATGAGGACGATGGAAAATAAAATTCCAAAGTCCCACAATAAAAGATTAGTATAAAAATTGGACATCTTCTTTTAATTGTCATTATGTTAGACTTAGGATTTAGAGTTTAAAGGAATAAATTTATATTTATATCTAGTATAAATTCGAAAAAAACGCTCTGGACTCTTGACAAAATTCACACCCTCATTGATAAACACAATAATAATTTAAAATGCATACAGGAGAATATGAAATAAGATAAATGAGAAGGAGCAATGAGATTCAGCTTAAAAATCTGCATCCAGTGAGAACAAATTTTCATCCTTTGCCGACATCACCCCAGCCTTTTGATATTCGCCCACCTTTTTTTCGAAGAAATTTGTTTTACCTTCCAAAGAAATTTGTTCCATAAAATCGAATGGGTTGTCAGAGTTGTAAATCTGTAATAAGCAAATTCAGTTATAACGTTTTCAATTTAAAGGATATAGAGCACAATCCAAAACTAATGGAATTTACCTTTTTGCAACCAAGCTCAACAAGAAGACGATCAGCAACAAATTCAATGTACCGACGCATGAGATCGCAATTCATGCCGATCATGTCGCAAGGCAATGCCTCAGTCAAAAACTCTTGTTCAATTACCACTGCATCTCGAATGATTTCAACAATCCTTTTCTCAGGTGTCTTTTTGACAACGTGTTTGAAGAGAAGACAAGCAAAATCACAGTGAAGTCCCTATGAAATAGAAACACAGTTTGAATAATCATGAAGACGTTAACACGACGATAATGTAATTACTGCAATAGGAATGCATTACTAACTTCGTCTCGAGAGATCAACTCATTGCTGAACGTCAATCCTGGCATCAGTCCTCGTTTCTTTAACCAAAAAATGGATGCAAAGCTACCAGAAAAAAAGATTCCTTCCACCGCAGCAAACGCCACAACTCGCTCAGCGAACCCGGCATTTTCATCCGCAATCCATGCCAATGCCCAATCTGCCTTCTTCTTGACACAAGGCATCGTCTCGATTGCGTTAAACAGGTATTCCCTATTCAATACAAATATCAAAATTGTATTAGCTATAAAATACACTTAACACAATCATGTCTATTATTATGCTCACCGTTGAGCCGCATCTTTAATGTATGTATCAATGAGCAAGGAGTACATTTCCGAGTGAACATTCTCCATTGCGATTTGAAACCCATAAAAGCATCGGGCCTCAGTGACCTGGACCTCCTTGCTAAATCGTTCCAGCAAATTTTCATTAACGATCCCATCCGACGCAGCAAAGAAGGCGAGAACGTGGGAAATGAAATGCTTTTCTTCCTTCTTCAATTTGAAGTCCCAGTCATTAGTGTCCTGCAAATTAATTAAAGAATAATTAAGATAACTCGCTCATAATGAGTATTAATGCCCCAACAATTAGACAAGCATTAATGATTAATTAATACCTTTGAAAGATCCACTTCCTCAGCCGTCCAAAAAGAAGCTTCAGCCTTCTTGTACATCTGCCACAAATCATGATATTGGATTGGAAACATTACAAACCGTTTAGGATTATCTCTCAGAAGTGGCTCGTCCAGCTCATTCCAAGCACCTTCCACATCAATTTGAACCTCTTTAAACTGCTTCTCCATCTTGAATTTAAGTGATTTCGTCAAACGACTTTAAGACCACTGGGAATTATAATTAATGCTAGAAAAGAAAGGACTTGACTTGAATATTTCTCTGAATGATGTTTCAACAGAATGATATCCATTCAATGGAAATATACAAGTTTACAAATAAAAACTTACGTTATCTTCTCCAAAATGAAGATTTTATAGAATATTGTTGGACGAGGGAACAGGACTGAAGTTGTCAAAATAATATTCACTCAAATGTATCCGTCGGCCGAACAATGTGTCTGGCACCGTCCTCCCGCCCACCAAATCCCGCACTGATGGGTGCATCCAGGATTTCTCTTATTTTACTAATTTGTCTATTAAAATAATTATTGCTCACCACCCAAGTAGTTCTTGTGCTACATAATTTTTGGCCAAATTGTAGTTGGAACGAAATCCATGCGTTCAACAAGTTTTGTACAAGGAAGAAAGGTGCAAAATGTTAGTTGAGATTTCCAAGAATATGCAAACAAAGGTGAGATTTGCTTGGCTCCGTTTTTATTTGAGTCTGCAAACAACAAGGAAGCTTAAAAACACGGCTGTATAATAGCTTCATGATTTCAAGTACCTAGCAATAACCATTTTCAGGTGCTGTTTTTGGTTTTAACGGAAGATCAAGCGTGATTGAAGTTGTAATTTATTTTCGGAAACTCATGTTATGAGCAAACTTATCTCTTTTGACTTCACCTCGTCTTCTCTCGCTTGCGTGGGCAAAGTTTTTCAAATTGGTTTGTTTTTTACTTTCAGAAAGAGAAAGCCATCAGTCAACTTCTTTCTCCCATTCCAACGTGCAGACTTATAAAACATTATCCATTATATACGCTTGCATAATCTGGGAACTAGAGGCTGTCATTGTGAGAAGCATCTTAGACCAACAATGACAGCTGTCTGTTTTCCCCACATTATCCCGTCTGCAGAATTTGACAGCAAACTTCTTAGCCATTTGGTCTGATACCGAATTTCAAGCAAAGTTATAAAATGACCACAAAATCCATTATGCATGATCGGCAATTTTTTTTTATATAACATGTTGTTTAAACCGTTGTATTATGCAAAAGTAGGAATGAATCCGAAAACTTTTGTTGGAATTGTGTGGAATTAATTAGAAGGTGTCAAACTGTGTTCCTATTTATTAGACATGCATGCATGCGGATATTCATAGGGACAATTTAATTGTAATTACATCTCATTCCCGTGTATTTCATGCTCTGCAGACTGACTTGAATTTATACGAATAATTCGAATAAATTCCAATTCTAAACTAAAAGTTTAGAAACTCAATCAAGTAACCACACTTGATTGGTTTCACCATTTCCTCCTGTGCCCAATAAACTAATCACTCGGTTGAATAATGATGTCGTACCATGTAATCAAGCGAGGTTCAAAAGTAGGCTATGGTTGAAGCTTCGCAGATAAGGGAACAAAAGAGGAAGGCCGTGTAGGAGAACGTGGATAGTTTAACGAGTAAGTTAAGTTACCGGAAATGAAATTCGGGTCGGATCGCTGTGAGTCAAGGCAGATGTGCTTGCTTTCACCATTAACGGGTATAAAAGGGTGGGGGCGGATTGACTGAGGCAATGTTTAGTTCCAGGAGAAATATGGCAAAATCTTTTAGCCAAAAAGTTAGTCACATCTACACTTACTTACATATTGATGATATGACTTCCCCAGAACTCAGTAACAAAAATGAATCTCCAATTATATCTTGGTCATCCATCCAATATCAAATTCCGTCTACATTTTGCCAGCAACCCATTACTGTTTAAATATTAGATTAGCCTCGTTTACCAGTCTACGACCTTAGATGTGTATTGATCTTCTCTTCGTGAAGTTGTTTATAAAAAGGTAAAATACGATGGATGTGCCAAAACTGATGTTATCAATTCTAATTCTGTGACCCGAACTGTATTCCATTTAAAACTTGTTTGACAAATATAATTAAAAAATTGTAGTCAACCATTACGCATAAGTTTTAGCCCGAGTATACATAAACTGTGGACGCTGCTAGCGTTTTTTGCTGTTTTTCCAGTGGAGAAAGCGGTTGAAGCTGAACCAAGCGAGAAAGTGAACATAGAAGTCGATGGGGATTTGGTAAGGAGTAGGTGGGATAGGAAAATATAGAAAGGAAGGTCTGAAGCATATTTAAGCCTAGAATGTGACTAGGTGTAAGTTGTAAGGTATGGGAGGTTGGTTGGTTGTTGGAGGAGAAAGTGTGTGGGCCGAGGATTGCCTTCCTTACTTGCTTGCTTTCTCTTTTTACATTCAAGCTCCCAATTCTGGGCGAGTGGTGCTCAGTCGCCAAGCAGAGAGAAGGGATAAGTGGAACACAGCCCTCGCTCTTCAGTCTGAATTGATCCTCCATCCACTTGTTTTCTTTTGTCCTTCATTCCGTTCAACTATTTCACAATTGGTTTTACTATTCTGGTAGGCAATCCGTTTTTGGGAAAGGATATTTGGCGGATGGTAAAAGAAGAAGATTTGGAAAGTGAAAATATTTGTAGGCTGTTTCACATATTTGTGAAAGTCTACTCTTGGAGAAAGCAAGGTGAAATATTCCTCCTGTAACATCGGCCTAACACAAGTGAACAATATACTTAGCTTCATATTAGTATTAACTACTGTATATCAGAAATACTACTTTTTATACTTGTATGCATCCCCATTCACGATATCACGGACCTTTGTAATACAAATCTATAATCCGGAATCGAGTTGGCTATTGATTGATTAATCGACTGCGACAACACCAATTGTAAGTAATTGTAACTCTATCTTCTCATTAATTATTTACAGTATGTTGCGACGGAGGTGTTTTTGACATACCTGAATTACCGATACCCTGTATTGTTGAACTTCATGCGAGAATACAGAATTAAAAACAGTTCATCATTTTTTTTGTCAATAAGCTTCAGACGCACTTAGAAAATATAGTTTAGCTAATCCCAAGTCCGTATTAACTAAGTTGATTTCGTGTAGTCATATCGGAAGCATTGCTCGAATATCTTTGGCCCTCATAAAATTGATCGGCACAGTCACTATTTACATCGATAAATCAGTAATGAATCCTTTATATCAAACTTTCCTTTTCCTCTCTTGTCATTTTAATTGGACTAAATTGCTAAAAGCAAGAAAAATATACTTGATTCCCCGAAAAAGCTATTTCCATGCGAGATTTCCAACCAACATGTCTACGTCATGATAACTTCATTTCGTCTCCACTTTCTTGTTTCTGAAAATATGCAGGAAGTAAATATACCCTTTTTATTTTATTTTTGGAAGTAACAAAGAAGCGGAAATAACTCTTGAAACTTTTATTTGTTCATTCTGCAGAATAAACAAGACCGACGAAATCAAAAAGCGTGCACGGATTTACTGGGTAATCAGGTCTCAAAGGATTATTATTGACCACCTGCTTACCCCACCAAAACTTCTGTGTATCTATTTTTATTTACCCATCTGCACGTCATCCTCTTTCAAACGAATCCCCATTCATCAAAAAACAAATACCTTCGACACCAGAAATACCATTCTATTCAAGTCAACCTGTATTCATAGGAGCAAACAAAAATAGCTTGAAAATTCCCAGGACTTATTTGTGGAAATCGGATTTAGCTCAATATCTGTAAATCCTGGTCGATCGAAGTCGCCAGAAATAGCCACCCTGATCCTACCGATACTTATTTCTTGTGCAAATAAATGGGGAAGGAAAAAAGAATCAAAGCCATTGTTGAGCAGTACTCCAGAAGGACAAAGTTCATCTCAGGGAACATACATTGTACGGAAGATTCATAAAGGTCGAACAGTTAAACCTAAGCTATCCAGCGTATCAGAATCTGAGACCGGTGGTTCACGCCAAGGTGGCAAAGAAATGTCCAAAACAAAGTGCCTCGAGAAGGATGTGGACGAAACCTTGCAGCCTGGCCAGACAAAAAAACTTGAAGGAACAACCACTGATGGAAAGACATGCTCACATTCATTCGGGGTGAGAAGCTATCTCCACCAATTTTATGACACCGTGAATAACTCCAATACTTCGCAGGTATGGGATTCATATTTTGACAACATTAAAATTGTTATGATTTTATGCCGTGCCAAGTCAAAAATCAATATCCTTCGCCATACTTGAATGACTGATATATTATCCCATATCCGGTTTGATTCAGTACACAGTGTGTAGTAATGCGCCTTAAATGGTATGAACTTGAGATTTGGGAGAAAGGTCGTGCTAAACAAAGTAATAATTTTGCCTGCATTGCATCGCTTGTGGAGCAAAACAGTTTTCACTTTTTCACTGCACAAGTCCTTGAACTTAATGGGAGACACTTTAGCCCACGCAGTGGGGGATACTGTATAGGAAACTTGATGCCTGCTTTCTATTATAAGTTGGACAAAGTTTAGTTATATGTAGGCATGCTTGCTCATTTGTAATTCAGCATTACCCAACAAGTTTCCGACATTAGTGCAATGCCGTGAAGTGTAAGTTGAAAACATCCGTGTACCCTGCCAGCAGCAATAACTTTCTATTCACGGCCCTTCATAATGTGATTATATGTTTTTATGAGGGTTGGCTTTTACTTATTAGTTTAATGATGGCATGAAGATTATATATTAAGTGGGAGTATATGAAACCCACACTCCATTTTACTCGGAATAGAAGAGAAAGCTAATGGAGCACTTTTTGGCAAAAGTTTTTGGGAGCAGCGATTATTTTTAAATTTTATAAACTGACAGAACTTTCTATAACGGTTGGGTGGATGGTTTATTTTGAACTCGTATTTATCTATATTTATTTGTAACCTTCTTTCTTAAAAAGACTTTTGTCAGACATAATGCTGCTTTTTGCTGCTTAATACTTTACCGAGTTC
Organism: Folsomia manolachei; assembly: GCA_036491905.1. Taxonomy (NCBI): domain Eukaryota; kingdom Metazoa; phylum Arthropoda; class Collembola; order Entomobryomorpha; family Isotomidae; genus Folsomia; species Folsomia manolachei. The sequence goes on from JAAXNX010002919.1 coordinate 6,545, forward strand.
TTTGTGTAAACAGTGTGGGCGAGCGTAAGTACAGTGTATTGTGCGGATGACGTTCGATTGCGCGAATTGCTCATTTCTAACGAGATGGAAATTCTAGATTCACAAATTTTAATGTCCATAGTTCCGTAGCATACTCTGACTCGATGGAGGAATTTAATTATAGCCGACTACCGTTGCGCTGTGCTCAGGCATTTCATTCTTCCGCATCAGCATTCTTTTCATTTCTTGGCTTCATTTTTTTCAATAAGGAAGATATTTAATACGAAGTCAAAATAAAATTGCTTTTCGAATTCAGTCAGTGGGTTATGTCTCCAACTCTAACTTTTTCTAAGTTTTCTTACATTCGGTGAGACCAGCAAGATGCCAACCAGTGACTTAAATAGGCTTACCATGACATATAACGTGTCCATAGAATAGATGTAGCATACTTCAACCGAAAATGGCAAGGACGGCGAAATTAAATTGAAGTCGTAATAATAAAATATCTCATAAAGTGCCGATTTGAAGGAATTTCCAAATTGTCGTAGGACATTTACCCAATTTCCTTCTTGGCTTCAAATATATCTATCTGCTGCTCCATTGTGTACTCATTCTATTTTCGGCCAGGAGAAACCAAGCCAAACTTCGCAGTTTCCAATTCTAACTGCGACCTAAATTACATTATTAATGCCGACGAATCCTAAGAAATGAAGACTTTATTGCTTTCTATTCAGGAGGAAGAATACCATTATTTGATCCATCCAAAGGGTCGGAGATGTGGAGCTCTGTGGTTTAAAATTGGTCTGATTGTGGGGACAACTTTGTTCTTGCTAGGTAAGAAATTAAAAATAGGTATTTGTTTGAGAAAAGCGTTTCTCTTATGAAGAAGTACTCTTTAATAATTAAAATGAAAAAAAATTAGGAGCCGTGGCTATTGTTATCGGATATGCCATCCCTAAACAAAAAGTAATACTAGGACGAAGTGGAGACTTGGAAGTAGTGGATAATGAAGCGCATCGCTTTAATGAAAACTTGGATCGGTTAGTTTATCATGTTTTTTGTTCAAGACGACATGTCTGCTCAATTTCGCACATTTCTCCTAATTCCATTGTTTCTTATTTGTTCGTAATTTAGATGTAAGCTCATCGGTTTGGCTGGTTTTTGCTCTGGTGGCCTCGTTCTCGTAATCTCACTCCTGGCTCCAACTTTCACCTCAACATACTGGGAAGATGATCCTGCCATTGAGCCATTTCGTGTCTCACTAAACAGTAACACGGCCGAGACAGAAGGACCTAAAAGCCCCATACCCGTCACAGAGAAAATTAAAAGCATTCAACCGGTTTGGACTGACTGAATATCTAATAACAAGGCGTTCGTGCGTGGGTTTAGCCAATTTTAAGCCACGTAACTAAAGAGAAAGCAGACGTTACAACTACCAGCTAACTGCACACGAACAGCTAACCAACCCAAACATCATCTAATCATGCAATTAACCCTTCCTGTCACAGATAAATTCAGTCCGATCCCTGCCAACTTTAGGACTTTTCTCCATCCAGCATCCTGCAGTACACTTCAGAATTTTATTTGCCAAGTCCAAATCCCCAGCGGCGGTGGCAGGATGGTTGTTTACTATTCATGTCTGTTGGTTAGAGTTTAATGTTCGGCAGTCAATTACCCCACATCTCCCTATGAAACCATTACCTACGATCAGACCATACATCAAAAATACCTTCTGGCACTGTCCTGCCGTGCATAAATACAAAGAGAAAAATACATACACAATTCCGAAGAAGAATTTAAGTGGGGCACAAGTATGCATGGAACTGAAGCTGATCAGTCCTTCAAGTTTCTATCGATTTATTTTTTATTTATTTAATAAAACGAGTAAGAGCTACTAGGAGAATGCCAAAAAGAGCTGATAGTGATCGTACACAGTATCAATTATATTCCCGATATGTACATACAACAAGTACAATATATTTACAGCTACAAAAACAGAGTAAATCATTGTATTAAGTATATTGGATACATTGTTGGTGTAGTAAACATGTGCAAATAAAGATTTAGAGATATAATCTGACCAATTTAAAGCATTCAATTTACATAAACTAAGAACATATGAAAATCTACAAAGTATGTTTGACACTCACAGTGCTTGTTTTGTGCATATTTCATTACAAGTGAAAAATCTGCAACTCCAATTTCTGATCTTTTACACTCGACATATACATTTTAAGGTGGTCCATTGGACCATCATTTCAATATTATTGGTACTGGTGGTTTTGCACCAACTGTAAAAAGTAATGCATGTAGTCGACATAATAGAAAAATTCAAGTCCACAGATTCTTGAGCAAATCGTACTGATGTGTATCTGAAAATTCGGCATTTCAGATGAAACGCCAGGCCTCTTGTAGCCGAATTGATACTAAATAATTATATCTAAATATTTTAAATACTTTCTCTAAACGATAACAACGTGGTACTATAAGATATGAATTAAAAATTACATAACGTACATCATAATTTAAAGCAAAACAAGAAATTTTTTTAGAGCTATATACATAAAGCAACAAAACAAAGATAAAATACATTGCTGTTGATAAATAGGCAGGAGCGTCCTTGATTCATTCACTTGTTAATATACATGCATAAAAACAGCTAACATGTAAATTATTTTGTATAAATATTGTGCTTTATATAAGCTCCAGAGTGACAGGCATACTACTTGTTATTATTGCTTACAGTCATGATTACATAAACCCCTCTTTTTCCTTTTCTGCTAATACTTAGTACCATGATTACAAAGATGCACACACTCAATATCTCATAAAATACCGTAAGATTTGAATTTCATAACAGTATTTAAGTTATTACTTATTATCACCTACGGCTAGTTACACCACACTTTTATTAGCATTTGTGCAAACAATCCTCTAACTGAGATCGTATAACAATCGTTAAAAATTATGAATTATGCATGCGTCTAATACAAACCCAAAAGTTATGCAACTTAAAATCATTCTAATTTCAGCTTTATATAGTTGACTAAATACTGATCGACCATTATAATTTTAGGCTAGAGTAATATGTATAAGTACGAAATAATTTCTATGATAGATGATGAAATTTTTGGCACAAGTGCAAATGAGCAGATAATAGCCAGGGAGAAAGAGAAAATAAAGTGAAAGTAGTTGCCATTATCCTGCCCCCTTGGCCAACGACTCATTGCCAGCAAGTTCAGTAACTGGAATGGACGCGTTCCCACTGGTTGAGGACGTTTCATTGTACTTACATCTCTTGGCCGACTCTCCCAAATACTCGGGCGCAATTTCCAGCTGAAATGGTTCCACGCCACTAGATCGCATGCTATCCCTCTCCTGAAAAGTGGAGAGAAAGTACTCGGATTATGTTCAACCTACAAAAAATAGGACTATGCATTTAGCTTTAAATGTTGAAAGGTTTTTTTTATCTTTTTCACTGCAAATCTTTGCGACTTTCTTCAATTTCGTAATTATTCAGAGAAAAAAATAGCCAACGAATGTAATAACGTCTACAAATTAACATTCAACTAATGAATTGTTTTTAGGCACACAGATTAATTGTTTTTTTCCCTTATGCATAATTACTTAAGACTACTCTGCAGTTAGTTACAAACCAGAGGTTGAGAAATTAGCGTCCCTTCGCAAGGGGATGGTTCTAATGAGACGAAATAAAAATGTGTGGAATGATAAATATGTTACGTACGTGCTCAACCTCCCTAAAAACGCGGAGAAAATTTTCGCCAGCTACTCTCTTCAAGTCATCATTTGTCCAGGATGGGTTTCTGGCTAACTCCACAAAAAGTGTAGGATATTTGCTATTGAAAAAAGTATGATGTATAAAGACTTAGTAAAAAATCATACAATATTTATATATATATATAAGAATGCTGGGTTGTTATATATTTATATATACTTGATTTTTATTCTTACCTCACATCCTCCAATCCTACAGGCGTCCTGTGGAATTACAAACATCCAACAAAACTTAATGACACTAAAATGACTCGAGGGGACAAACTTGATAAAACTTTCAGATAGTATCAACGGATTTTGTTGACTTGTGTGACGAAAAACCCGTTAATTGGTCAAACCTAAGCATTATTAATTGAGTGTAATCAATTTATTTCTTCCATGGGCCACCTCAAGCTGTGTAATTAATTTGTGGCTTCCGTGGGCTTGAACTGCCACATATACTGATAAGGTGCGTTGCGGTTTCTTGTCCACAGACATGTACAAGTGAAAAAAATCATTCTGTACAACAGCAAAGCAGTAAGTCTTCTCACAATTTTGTTTAGTTAATTTTTTTAGAAATTTTGGATAATTGGCTATTTTGAAGTATTAAAATATATAAAATGGTTGAGCCGTCTGTTACAGGAATAGGAGTAATTGCGGGTTTTTCTGCTGTAAGTTTTATAAAATTTCCTATTATGCGTACAAGTATAAAACACTTGAGCAACTTTTCTTTTGTAGATTGTAGCCATGCTAAATATTTGTGGTACGGGTTGGGTTCTTGGTACTCAATTTGTAAATCTGGATACAAAGCTTCAAAGTTTGGGACTACCCGATCCCAAAATTTATCAAGAATGCAGTAGAAAGTATAGTGAAAGGGATTGTACAATGTACACAGAATTAGTGACTGGTATGGAGACTCGATGGAGGAAAAATCAGCCAATCTTAATTACTTGTGCTGGTCTTGCACTTTTTGTTGGATTTTTTCAACTGACCATTTCTCTCCTGGTTTGCTTTTCCGAACCAAAAGTACGTAGGCCTTTAATCAAAGCCAAACTTAAGCTAACCACGTTATAGACGATAATTAGAAAAATTATGAGTCAACTGATTAATTTGGTATTTTTTATATTTGCATAGCGCAATCGTAAAACAGTCAGACTTTGGATGACCTCACATTTTATATTTGCACTGGTTCTATTGCTCTGCTTGCTATCGGTCTTTCTCACTCGGACCGGACATGACATGGGAGAAGAATCATGGCCAAATTTAGTACAAGATTTGGAAAAAACTTTGCAGAAAATGGAACCAGAAAAGGACTTGAGTTCTTTTTCAACATTTCTAAAAATTGGTTCAGTCATCTTTTACTCGTCCGTTGGCACAAATTTCATTGCCATTTGCATCTTATTTTTCACAACAATTTTTGTCCTGCACAAATACAACGAGTACGAGTGGCAGGAATGATTATGCAATAACTGTTGTCTGATAATATAATAAATTACCAACTTCCAGAAATTACCACCACCATCGCCTACTATATTATTTTTGTTATTTCGTTATCTCTTATTTTATACCAAACCACAACTTCCTTTCAAATTAAAGCAAAGGCTAAATATTGCATGCATGAATACTAGACAATGACAAAATAGCACAAAAAACTGTCAAAATCAGGGACGTTGTTGTTAAAAAGAAAGTTGAGT
>JAAXNX010002920.1:0-11991 GCA_036491905.1 Folsomia manolachei
AAAGATTAAAATGTAATGGAAGCCTGTTTCACATCACCCTGTTCCACTAGCTTGAAGCTCTAAATTTGATGAAAGTGTTTCATTCGAAGTCGCCACAATTATTTTTGTTTTTTTCTCTTTTAATAAATTAAAACATAATTATGGATCTGAAAAGCCCCGAGTACTATTGGATGAGAACAATGGGACAAACCCTCAGAAGACGAGAAGTCTACCCCAGAGTTCTCCACAATGGGTGGCGCGCCGGCCACCGGCTGAAACAGGTCCGACAGCCGTGTTAATATCTCCAATTCCTATCTTCAACTTGGAGTAAAGACCGAATTTTTGTCGGGGACAGGAAACCTGGCGTATTTCCTGCTTGTAGAAATTAACCATGCCAAACATTGTCGTGCTGCAGAGAAGCAGTAGACCAAATGAGCAAGCCGTTATGAAAAGATACTGCATATACACGAGTATTAAAAGTAGTGTAAGGATCTGGACAAATATTGTTTCCGTCTGGAATGAAGCGACGTTGGGTGCAAGGAAAAATAGGTTTAGGGCATCTTTTTTATAATAGTTTAATGCATTTTCTACACTCCAGATGTCTGGACGCCATATCAAGAAAATTGGAAGTATTACTAAACCCAGGACAATGTATGTGTAGAATCCAATCCAAGTTATAATCTTCTGTAATCACAAAGTTGCTTAAATTTTAGTTTAAACAAGTCTTTTTTATAACCGAAGTTACCATTTTTCTTGAAACAGTAAACCTTGCTTGGAATAGTTTCTTCAACACTTCTTGCTGGAACCAGGTTAATATTGAAATGAATATGATGTAAAATACTCTGCAACATGTTCTAAACACAATGAATATCATGGCTGGATTGCAGTTGATTTGTATTTTGTCCAAATATTTTATGGCTATTCCCAAATATAGGATAAGCACCACAATGCTATAGACGCCACAGATTATCTGAAATAATAGACACTGAAATAAGCTGTTGTACCTAGTATAAGAAATTGTATTTAATCGTCTCACCTTTTGCATAAAAACAGAATGAAACTCCGAGTCTATCCCCTTTTTTGCATAAAATGGAGAAACGCAACGGTAAAACATAAAATTAAAAAACTGCCTAAACATGGTTGGAAACACGGATTGATTTTTGTAGCAAGTGGATGTTTTTCTCGTAAATTGAAAAACTTTGGGTGTCACAATATTTATTAATTGAGTTCCCATTGTGACAGCTTCTCGACTTTCTTGTCTATTAAAATTGAGTCGGGTTTTTTTTCTTTTTATATGTGAATTACTCCAGTGTTCAATAGAGATAGAGAAATTGTTTTGTTGGTTTAGCCTAAAAATGTGGGGCTGTGACACTTTTTCATCGGTATTGGGTGGAGTAGTGGCTTTAATACTTTTAACAACGAAAATTGAGTTATTTCAATTATGAATAAATGGCAAAAAGGAATGTCGGTTTAATTTACATAACACCATTTTGATGCTCTAGTAAACTTTTGCACCCAATTGACGGGTGAAATGAAAATATTCATATTTTTAAGGCAATGTTCATTTTCATTTATTGGTTTAGGTTAAGGTAAGCTTGAGAAACATTCTATATTGGTTATAATACAGTCGAGTCTAGAACAATTTGATAGTTTTGTGAACGCAGCCATAAGTATTGAATGCGTTAGCTCGTTATTCCAGAAATTACAAAAACGAATGAATGATGAATTATTCAAAATTCTCAAAATTCAGCAGCAATTGTACGAATTCCACGAAGTCTGGTCTACTTAGATATCCAAATTTCCTAGAATATCCTACCAGTTCATGACCTACTTTTTGCATAACACGGTTGAAGTAAAAAAAATTACATAGTTTAAAATATAAAATGGCTCTTGTATGTCATTAATTTGTTTGCCAAATATATAAGAATGACATGTTCAATCTTAAAATACCAATTATTCCGTAACACTAAGACTGGCTCAGCTAATTAAAAAGAAATTGAAATGGTTCCCAAACCGGGATTTATTCTTATTTGTTGTATTCTCGGTGTTACCGGGACTAGTTACATCACCCTATTTCAAGACAATTATAAACAAGGTATAAGTAAAAGGGTTAAATTTAATAAGAAATGTTAACTTTTAAACTTTTTTTAAAACTGGAAAAAGCGTCTTGCTTCAGTCAAATGGAAATTGTGTATATGTACCGGATTGGATTAATGACCAAGCATCATCCGTGGATACACATTACACTTGTACTACAATTTATGAACATCGGGATTGTACTGGGCGTGGATTAAATATGAAACCTGGGTCATACAATCAAAATCGTTTGGTCCAACATAATTTTAATGATAAGGTTTCTTCTGTAAGAGCTTGTCCCGCATTGCAACGTTTACGTTAGGATGGAGTATAATTGGCTTTTATTCTTAATTATCCTTAGTAATGATCATATCGGAATAGATAAAATTTATCATGTTACAAATTGCAAATAAAAAAGTAAATTTAATTCCAAAGTATATTGCAACTGGAAAGGAATTACGTATATTTTTGTAACCTTATAAATTAATTGAATGCTAAATTGTAAAGTTTTGAGTGACCAGAGCTGATTGACGTTAATTCTGCAAAAGTGACAAATAAAGACTATGCAATTATTTTCCAGCCGATTGAAACAATTGAATCTTTTCGAAGCAAAATAAAACAAATGCATGTGACAATTACTATAAATATAAATTTTAATTGCTCTTCAAATATTTACAAAGCTTTAAAAATTGGAATAAAAAGTTTGAATGAATATAAACAGCACATTTAGTTCGTCTATTCTTGAAGACAATAAAAGACCTTAGAACTGAAGCCCAACTTAAAACATGCAAGCATCAATAGCTAACAAGCAAATGTTGCGAAATGCTTCATATTTTTGAACAACAAGTCAGTTTCATCACGAAACTGATATGGTGACTCTAATACTATCTCCCAGTTGGAAGTTATTATTCTTAGTTTTAATTACATTTACTGATACTCACGACTTGACGAAACAAATCGAGACATTTTCCCAGTGTTTAGTGCACATCATAAACTATCCCGGTAAAAATTTCGGAGCTTCCGCAATTCCAATATTGTTATCCCGGTACACCGCTACCGAATTCTTATACATCACTAACCGAACCGACCCAAAACCCGGCTTGGATCTCATACCTTACACAAATCCTCCTAATAATGACACCAAATTTGTGAATATTCTCAAAATTATATCGTGGCGACAAATCTGCGAAACACATTTCTACTTGTATCCTCCCAATGTACCTGAATCTTCTCTCCTAATCCGGGATTATGATACATGGAAAAAGTTAGAAATTCCAGTAAACTACTACACCAAAATACTCTTCATAAATGGGTTGTACAATTCGGAAGCAATGATTTGGTCACGGGAACTTTACCATGTTTTGATTGCGGAGGAAAATACATCAACACTAATGTGGGAAAGGGCTGTGGGACGAATTGTGCATTTTAATCCAGTTGTTGTGCCATTAATCTTTTTGACAAAATACTACACCAATACAATTAACAGGATCAAAATTGCGTCTATTAAAATAGGTCGCAATCAATGGGGGCAGCTGAAACCAATTTTGTTTATGGAATGGAACACTACGACGAAAATATTTAATTTGTCTAGCTTGACCTCGAAATTGGAAAGTTTGCAGCAGGAAAAAAATGAAGAAGGACTAGTTGCACGGATTGACGATGCACGCGAAGCAATTAACCAGAACCGCGGACAAATTTCATTCCGAGCCTTCTTACAACGTAGTAAATCTCAACGACTATCCAGTGATCAGATTTTATTCCGACTTTTGTTCCATAATGTTACTTTCATTTCTAGAGAACCGCTGCACAAAAAAAATGTGTTGCGGTGTCGAGAGAAACCATCAATCCCAACTTGAGTGATGTGGGGCACGAAAGATTCTGCAGACAACAATTTCATCCATTTACCATACGATTCGATGCAAACCAGGGATTGGCTTTTATGAGGAAATCAGAACATTTTACATTTCTTTCTTGTGGAAAAAGGATTTCATCCAAGTTGTCATTTGACGGTTTCATTTCCGCTTTCGACGCTTACACTTGGATATTGATTGCATCCATCTATATATGGTCAAGTGGCACGTGCCTTTATTTGGCGAATAATAGAAATTTTCGGTATAATTTTTGGTCGAAAGCTATATTCCGGGCACTAGGACAATTGTTGGAACAAGGAGATTCTTTCGTAAAGAGAAAGAAGAATGTGGTTTATTTCATCCACGGTTCTTGTCTACTGATGGGAATATTCATTGGGATTCAGTACAAAGGAGAAAACATCAGTAGTTGATCCGCACCTTTAAATCTCATCCCGATGGACACATTCCAGCAATTAATTCTGGCTGGGTATCATATTTATAGCAGAATTAATTCAAAATTTCGTGACAACCTATCAGGTTTTATTTCTCTGGAAATGTTCAGAGATCCTGGACTTAACTAATATACGGAAATTGAAGCTGATGGCGGTGAAAGACATGTTATTTCACTATTTCCTGACAAAGTACTGAAGAAATTGTTTGAAAATGTGAATTTCCATCCGAATGAAACATATTCCTTACTGACAAATCAGTTTAATTACTCATTTATAAATTTGATTGAGACCTGTGATCATGTTGCTTTGGTCGGATGGGAAATCCAATTGAAGTTATTTGAGCTTGAAGTAAGTCCCAAGAAATTGGGTAAGGATTCTAAAATATTGTCAATGGGAAAAGAACATTTATACAAACGATACTATGGCTGGGAAATAAGTGATTGGACGGACAAGAGAATTTTTTCAAAATTGCAATCCTTGTATGAATCTGGACTTTCGGAACAATGGTTAAAAATGGAGAATATGTTGGATGGATGGGGTTATTTTCAGAAATCTTCAACCACACCAGTGCTCACTTATGCGGTACTTGAGTTAAGTGGGAATATTTTGACAATATTTTTGGTTTTTGGTGGAGGATGTACAATTGCTACTTTCGTATTGGTTGTTGAACTCTTAAAGTAACAAGAAACTATAAACACTCAGAGTTCTTGTAGTTACATTTTGCTGATTGCTGATTGCATGAATGAAGTTCCTCAAAAATCTTAAGCCTTTTAGCACGTATCCGTGAGTGAGACATATAACTAAACTGCAAAATACCCAATGAGTCATCGTCTGTATCTCTTCCCAAACATGCGAATTTCACACTTCAGCCCACATCTTTTGCAAACCCGTCCAGTGCAAATCCGAAAATAACCCGTCTAGAATCTCTTGCTGGCATAAATGTAATGGTTGAGTCGTGTGTTATATGGTAAAATAAAAAGTGACAGAATCAAAGAAATTGTAGGCTGTAAAAATTCGCAACACATGTTGTAAGAATTGACTCGAAGACTTGAAATTTGCAACATAAATTTTAAGCTATTTTCCAAATAATGAAAATTATATTATTGTCAATATTTTTGTTGTATTTTGCAACAACACTGCCTATTGGACAGGGTAAGGAATCTTGGTTTGATACTTATGTACATACACCCACAACTTGTTTCAATTTAATAATTTTGTACGAAACGTTCCAGGTTTAAAATGTGTCAGTTGCGGATCCATGAATGTTTTTGACCCAAACAACGAGCAGGGCCGTATTGCAGAGGATATGTTTGCAGGAGCTTGGGAGGACTGTAAAAACTATGAGGGTCCCGGTTCGGGTTCCAAATACGAAATGGATTGTGAAGGAACTAATCTTTATGGTAATAAATAAACATCGAAATAAGGTTCATAATCCTAATAATGAGATGTAATTCTGCTTTTCAGGCAATGCTGCACAACCATCTTGCTTTTCAACAACATCGTCCAGTGATAAAGGCGAATTTCGGAGGAGTGGCTGTGCTCCGTTATTGCATGGTATGAAACTCGGCTGTGCCATAAAAACAGGTCCATCGGGAAGTTCGGAAACTTGTTCTTGTAACACGGATTTTTGCAACAAAGCGAACACTTCTGGAGGTGGAGAACTGTTCTGGACTTTGTGTTTTATTACAATTATTTTGAACTATTAGAATGCATTGCGATTTTGTATTGGTTTGGATATAAGAGTTTGTTTTAAATTAAGGTTATTATTAATATTTGACGTATATTTCTCACATAATAAGTGCCTAAACTTGTAACAATAATTCATGATAATACAACGTGTTAACTGCTACATTACCCGGCTAAGCAATCATTATTAGGGAAACTGACTCAGACACGCAAAAGTTAAGAATTACCAGAGGTGTGAATTTATCCACATAATTCATTCCCATTCTGATTTTAAGTGGAGCCAGACTTTGTGCTGTCATTTTTGTCACTTTTTTAACCTTATTATTCCCATGTCCTACCATGCTCTGCGTTTTGTAGATTTCCACCAAAGATGCTGACCTTTCATGGAGAAATCCTGCCGTTGAAAATTCAACCAAAATGATCACACCGCAATCAAATAGTTCAAAATAATTGTAATAAAACACAAAGTCCAGAACAGTTCTCCACCTCCAGAAGTGTTCGCTTTGTTGCAAAAATCCGTGTTACAAGAACAAGTTTCCGAACTTCCCGATGGACATTCCCATGTCCTACCATGCTCTGCGTTTTGTAGATTTCCACCAAAGATGCTGACCTTTCATGGAGAAATCCTGCCGTTGAAAATTCAACCAAAATGATCACACCGCAATCAAATAGTGCCAAAGGAAAGAATAGGAATCCAGGGAGAGGCACGAGCTGAGCAAATTTAATGCTCACGAATAAACTGAAAATAAAGAGGGCAGAAACGGATCCCAATATTCCAGGAAGGAATAGGTTTTTGAAGCAGGCGTTAAACCAATTTTCTAGAATTTGCAAACTCCGATAATCCTTCATCCCAGAGGCTTGACTGTTTTCATAATTTGCCCATATTCTAGTTGTCCCCTGAATGCTACCAGTTAAGCCAAAATACATAAATAATTTGCATAAAAACTAATATAATACTTCGACTATAACTTGCCTGCCAAGGTGTTTCACATACTCCAGAAAGCAAGTGCCCATGTTGAAAAATACATTTCCAATAAACAATGTCGCAGGTCCGGCGACATGGCTCCACATCCATGTGTCAAATAGTGCCAGGGTCACACTCTTCAAAGACAAATTAAGTCCTGTCCCACACTTGTTTTCCTCTAGAACCATGGATCCCAAATATGGAAGAGTGCATGGTTTTGCCAATAGCAGAAAGAATAGCAAGCCAGGAAATGATAGACTGGTTACAGACCCCAGAACAAATATCATTTTTACCAATCGATTTCCTCTTTTAAGCATAAAATGCAGATTTCCTATAAACATTTTCATTTTTATATATCCACACAATTTCTGCATCAACACAATAATGGGCCCGGATCAGTTGTTTTTTAAGTTTCGCCGTTTTATGTCACCTTCCATGAATTTGGATTCAAAGGACAAGAAGCTATTTATGAGCTGACATCCTTCCATCTCATACAGGAAGAAGTTTAGGCGACAAACTCCGCAGGTCAGGTACACGCTGAGGAATACGACCCCAACAAATTGTTTCGTGAGATCTTTAGGACCATCAGAAAAATATCTGACAAACACCAGATTGGCAGTCATTCCAACAAGATAAAATGAGTGGAAGAGGAGTTGGGCAATGTAAAGCCGATACTTGCCTCCATGAGGAGGAAGTGTTTTGACTCGTTTGGTCCTTTCCTCCCAAATATAAGGGATGGAACAGAAGAAATTGCAGAGTTTAAGCTGCGCCTGGAGAAATGGGAGAAATTGTAGGGTAAACATTTTTTGCAGACGAAATTTTGAATGAATTTGTCCCGAACAAAAAGGCGACTTCTTCGAGAACACATTTGCACTTATTCAGGACAGTTTGGAAGCGTTTTTAACTTATACAACAAATAGATCTTTAGATTAACTTTTACATAACTTTAATTTATGGGTACGTTCAAGTTTACATTGTTGTGTAAATGGTGGAATCAAGGTATCAGTTCAATGTTAATAATGCTCCCAAATGTTTAATGAGCCGTTAAGTAATTAAAGTATGTCATCAAATATAAAGTTAGCATCATGGTTTACCCTTTCCTGATCGCTGGCAATGTACATATTATTATTAAAATATTCAATGGTAGACTAGTGTGCTTTACTCTTAGCAAATTTGCGGTCTTGTCCAGATAAATTCCATGCCATGTAATTTTGCAAAGCTGTGATAGTGCGATGTGTATGTATGTAAATGATTAAATTGTCCCAATTGCAAATCAAACACTATAATTCCACTCCACGAAGGCAAATAGCTGGAAACCCTTATCGTCGGCAGACGCATTTGTTTTGTTTGGTAGATAACACATCGTATAATCTAATTGTAACATGATATCTAGTTGTCCGGAAACAATAACAATAATATCTGACATTTTGGGTACACAGTTCAAACCTTTCCCAAATCCCAGAAACAACATGACTCATGAAGTGGAATGCATGAATAATAAAATTATTGAAGTCACATTGCAGATCTGACTGAAGTCGCAGTAACTTTGGTTCAAGAAATTCATTTCATAATTTTATAAAATGGGTGTCAAATTTGTATACTTTTCTGGTTCGTGATTAAATTGGAATCCCTAATTTTTGGTTGGCGACAAAATGCACAACCTACAAGTCGGCTATCGAATACCTCTCCTAATTTTCCTGACCTTTGTAGCCATTTCCACAATAATTGGCAATGGATTGGTCATCCTTTCTTGGAAACTTCATCCCGCAGTTAGGAAGCCAGGAAATGTGTATCTTGTCTCGTTGGCTTGTGTCGACATTGTCGTCGGCCTGATTCTGGCACCTACAATGGTAAGGTATTTAACTAATTTTTAGCAAGTACATAAGATTTGTGGCAATTATTTTGTCAGATGGGAGAGTTAGCCTCAAATGGATGGCCGTTTGGACGGGTCTGGTGTCAAATCTACATGTTAATTGCCTGGCTCCTTTCCGCAGTTTCAATTCTTCATCTTATCGCCATCGCCTTGGATCGATATCACACGATTTTTGACTCCTTCACCTACATTCGAAGAAGAACTTATCCTTTTGTACTTCGAAGGATTTTACTGATCTGGGTGATTTCCATTTGGCTAATATTCCCACCAATGTTGGACTGGGATGCAATTGGGGACAGAAGTCAAACCGTTGGGGTCTGTCTGTCCAACATGTCCCAAGGTCTCAGTGTTCATATGGCATTTGGCTGCTATTTTCTCCCCATGATCCTTCTGGTCGCGACGTATTTTGCCATTTACAGGAAACTGGAACAAAGAAGAAGCCGAACAATTAGTGACAGTTCCTGTACAACGATTGTGAATCTGCCAACAATTTCTGGAAATGGGCGAAGAGACACGGCTGATACCACAAATTCTTGGATGGATAAGAAAATAAATCAATTGGAAAAGAATGATAAAGCCGCAAAAATGTTGGGGCTTATCGTTGGTGCCTTTGGGATAAGTTGGTTACCCTTTACTTTGGGCTACACGATTATTGGGTTTCTCCCCGAGGGGAGTCGACCTTCCCCTGTGACCCTTCCTATCATCGTGGCGATTGGGTATTCTAATAGTGCAATGAATCCTGCCATATATGCATATTGTAATCCAGATTTTAGACAAGGGTTTAAGAAAATTGTGTTCTTTTGGAGGAAGTAGAAGGATAAGTTTACAATAATTTATAGCTTAGGATATAAAAATATTTATGTAATTCAGAAAATATATGTTTTAACTTCTGGAGTGATTCCTACCTTATTATAATCATGTAATGCTTCAATAATACCCAAAAACTACCGGAAATCGTATCATATCGTAGATTTTCCTTTGTTTAATTCTTAATCATATCCTCCGCCACGTTTATCCTATTTGTATAAGGAAACGTTTTACCATATCTTCCTTTGTTATCGGTGCACTCAGTTGGTACCTGCTCATTTCATTATACGCTGAGCCATGGATGAGCAACATCTCCAAACTTCTAAGGAATTTGTCACAAATTACAATATTTTCTTTTACTAAGAATCCCAAGTTATCCACAACAGTATCATGACCAACTCCGGGGTCACTTTTAGCGTCTCGGTGAATGAGGTTGAACTCCAAAAGTTGGATGGGACCAAGGTCATGGTGGCATTTCTTGTTCCGTCGCAACCACAAGGAGGGTCGAGATCCGTTAGAGCAGTTCAATTGTAAGTTGAAAACATTAAATTAATAAATAATTTAAGAAATTATGTTTAAAAGTTGTCAATTAAGAAAGTTTATGCGTCTTTCTTGCAATAAATTATAATAAAGGAAAGCTAATCCTTTCCAACTCTTTCCAGGAATGCTATCACCGTCCCCACGCCCCGGATCGCAGGCACTGCCGCCATCCCCCAAATCTCAGGCGTCGTTGAAGCATCCACACCCTCGTCAGGATTCTTTAAATGTTACAACTGCCCAAAAATATTCACCGCCCACCATGCTCAAACGGCACGAGCCAGTCCATCACGGGTAAATTCCCATGTTTGGAGACGGATTGTGGAACTGGCTTCCGGAACCAGACCACTCTCACGAAGCACCTTGTCGCGTCGCATGGATTTAAAGTTGGAAACCGTCCCCGTCCAGGGAAGAAAAAGAGTGTGGCCAAACTCCCAAAGTTGCTGACTCCAAATAAGGGGAAGAAGACTGACAAGACATCGAAAAAGACTCCGGCACTGCCTCCAAGAAAAACAGATAAGAACGAAGATGACAACGAGACAGGACGAAATGATGGCAAGCAAGGAAGTTGAAGCAGATTCTGGAGACATGGCGAAGGCACAACCTTCTCCCAGAGGAGAAATTGAGATGGGCGAATTTATGTCAGCGCCAAAGGAGTCGTCATCGTCATCGTCATGGACTAAGAATTGCCGATTTGGAGGAAAAGGATTACCCATTCAGTCCAACACCGGCGTGGTTTTTGGGGCTGGTTGGCGACGGTTCATTCCCACAACAAGAACAGCAAAGCAACACAATCAGGGAAGAACAATTGGATATGAACGATTCTGGATTTATGGGACTAGATTTGGAAATGGACGCCTGGGATTTTGACCCCGAAGAGATCTTTGAAGAATTGTTGTAAATGTGGACAGGTTGTTGAAATGTCATTCATTTTCTTAATTTACTATCAAACTTGGAAAATTTTGTACCGGAAGTGTATTTATGAATTATTAATTAAATAATATTAATAATATTAATTAAAGATTTACCCATATTTATTGACATTTATAATTGTATAATATAATTGAATGGCATTTATTGATTTTACTTATAATCCAAAAATGAAAATCTTTACAAATATTTCGTGTTATCACAAGATTTATTATAAATGGGAAACCGACATTTAATTTGCAATTTTTTGCTACAAACTTTCTGTTTAGGCAAGACTATTTCAAACTCCCATACAATAAATGTAGCAAGAATTAATTAAGATTTATGGTAACTCTGGATTGGTAATTGACTACAGTCTTTGACTTAAGGGTATATATAATTAACCTAATTAGTAGATACATTGGATTTCGCTTATTTTCAATTTTCTAAATATAAATCACAATGTCAAAGCACGACAAAATCCCACAGCCCTGGAATGAAGCAACCCTTTAAATACAAATAAACACATTTTGACAATGATAATATCATAAAGAGAGAAAATTTCTGGTAATATCTCTGACAAAATTAATGTGAGCAAAATCAGATCTATAACTAGCCCCATTTAAATTAGAACTAGATACACAATGAGAATTAAGGAATGAGTTAATTTAGTCTTGAATTCGTAGCCTCACAAACAAATCACTACATTTCTCCTCAATAAGTGTCAGATTAAGCCACATACTGCTGCTGCTGCTGCTGCCTCAAAAGTGGTTCCATGGACCCAGCACCCGAGTTACGGTTACCAATCTCATCTTGTTGTTGTCCTTGTCCTCTCTGGAAAACTTGAAGTCGATGTCC
>JAAXNX010002921.1:0-11990 GCA_036491905.1 Folsomia manolachei
TTAAGATGGAAATGAGTACAATAAAAATAATTTAATTGTCACTTCCCTTCTTTTCCCTTCAAATTATTTCACAATTAAAAGAATCTTCTATCTCCAACAAGTTGAGACCATTCCGTGTAAAACTTCACCGTGATTATTACGCTTCATAAATAACGCCATAAAAATCAGACCAAGCTTCTCGTCAAGCTGTCTCTTCCCATTAATAGGGAACATTTAAGAGACCCAATGCCATCTTTTCTACATTTCTACCTAAGCCTAAATGAGCAACTATTAATTCCTTGTGTAATTGGTTACTTGATCTCTTAAATATTGGGTCTCCAACAAATAATAATAAATAAAACATTTATTATTTCCTCCCGAAAAGTTCTCTATTTCTTTGGCCCTGGCCTTGTGGGTGATTGTATCGTTAAATCGTATCCCCACCCTCCACTTGGCTTTGATCTCATAGATTACAAAGGAATTATGAATGGTTGGTTACTTGACTTGAGTTGACTTGATTTCTTCTGAGCGAGGAAAGTAAATTTATTTTTGACTTGGAAAACGCCCTAACCAAGGTACAATGCCATCTAAGGTTGTAGTCTGTTCAATTCAAGAAACCAACCATCAAATCACCGACAAGACAAGGAAGCTTTTTGCCCTTCCAGCGCATTAACGCCACAAACTAAGACAAAGACAATCTACGGGTCAAACGAAGTAGAAAAGTAAATTTTGTCTCGGGGAGTTGGTGTAATAATGTAATTCACTCAGAGTGAAGCCAGGTCTCGAGAAAATTTGAAGCCATTAAGACTCACTCCGAACATTCACTCTGGAGAAAGCCGGCAATTGTGTTGCATTACATTACATTTATTCCCGTTCTCATTTCGAGTGTAGTTACTTTCTCTCCTAGTTTTCTCTCCTTGGAGGTGGAATTTAAGGATAAAAACAAGAAGGTTCATTAAAAGAATTTAAAGGGAATTAAGGAGGCTGAAGAGGAATGTGGAAAATACTACGGACTGACATGCGGATCAACTTTTATGATGGTTGGAATTAATTGGGTACCCATACCTCCCTCGGTCTAGGATTGTGTCGTATTCCTTGCAAATCTTGGACTGGTGGAGAAGTTGCATTGTTCGGAAGGGAACAATCTGGCAATACCTACAATATAGATGTATATTATTTATTAAAAATCTCGGAAACAAAGTACACACACAAAAATTCGCAAATTTTTTTCGCGAAAAGCTTACGATTTCTTTTTACTTCATTATGTTTCAAATCCTAGTTTCAATTTAGATTTTAATACACATAAAAAAAGCCAAGTAAAGATATCTGAGTAGTTCTGCATCAGTATCTCACTTTCCCTGACTTTATTGTATGTACATTTTTCTCCTCTTTACATTTCTGAGTGAAGGTTATCTCATCAAATGCTCGTGTCATCCCGGAGTAAAAGATGAGGAAAGGTTAATACAGTTTTCCTTCCTTTATCCGCTGATGGACAGGTTATGAAAATTCTGTTGTATCACATCAAAAATATCACCACAATCTCACCAAACCCTCCGACAAGTTAGACAATGAATGACAAGTCATCCAACGCATCCTGCATGTAAATAAAAAAAATAATGCAATGGATGAATCACTTTCACTTCAAATTGGTTTCGGTGCCTGAATAGTTTGTCAATCCTTGTTTTTTAGTTCTATTGTCATCTCATCAAATGGGGAAAGTCATTCTGAGACAGATGGATAAAAAAAATATTGATGTTCATCTAGATTTCCAGTTATTTCCATGTTTTACTTTGATTTGGGTCCTCTTTTCCAAAAAGACAGACAATTAACATGTCGGATCCGTCATAATATTGCCGTCAATCAAATTTATTTTATTTTTTATATCTACCCGGGTATCCTATTATCCTTATCTTTGTCTTTGTCTTTGTGTTATCTTTGTATGGAAAATGGAATTCTTTTTCGGTGTGGGTTTAAAAAAAGAAAGAAATCTGCTTCTGAAACTTGTTCCATTAGACAGTGGAGCAATTTGCTTCTCCTTATTTTATCATTTTTGTCTTTGTTGTGGTAGAAGAAGTAAAAATGACATTTTTGGATGTCACACCATTCCTTGATGATCATTGCGTTGATGATGATTCAAGGATGTAAAATTGGGTAGTCACTACCCGGTAGTGTGACGAAATAAAGGGCGAACAGACCATGGGGACATTTCAGAACATGACACGAAAAAATTAGAGGGTGACGACGGTAGGTTGACGTGAACAGAAAAATAATTATTGTGCAGGGAAAGAAGCTTAGAAGAATAATTTAATTACAAAAAGAAAGCTTACAACCAGTCAGTCAGTGGCTGGAGATTTTTTTAAATTATGCCACGTTACAAAGGAGAAAGGCGAGGAAAAAGGTTTAATTCTGGAAATTTGTTGCTTAATTATAATTGCAAAAAGAAATGAGTGACTTATTGGTAGGACTAAAAGGTTTGTGGACAAGGTGTGCTCAAATTGGTCAAAATTTGGTAATTTGTGAAGTATGACGACTATTTAAAAAATTAATGCAACTTTACAATTTAGTACAATGTTAGATGGACTTTTGCGCTGCTGATTTTAAAACTGCTTTCCCTTCCCAAATATTAAATCACAAATGAAATACTCTTCCAAATCCTGAACCTGATTAAGTCCACTGACTTGACTAAATAAGAGTAAATCCATTCACTACATTACATTTAAATGAGACCTTGCTCTCCTTCTTGTTTCAAACGACTTCTGCCTTGGCTCTTGACTTGACTCTTACAGGGAAGCCATCCAAAATCCCATCTCCATTTCTTAAATATAAGAAATACTTATCCTCCATCCACTCACTCCAGCTAAAACCACACCAAATGCAAATGGGGATATCCAATTAAAAGTAGCAAAGTGCCCAAGTAACATCATTTGTATGCGAGTGAAACTTTCCTGCATTTATAAAAAGCCAAGAAATCCTGAGACTACAACCACGGCTCAGTTTTCTCTTAAAGATTTCTAGAATCTGATCCTGATCCTGAGGATCTGGATCTCTATCTTCATTTTAGTCTGGGGTAGGCAACGGGCCAGACAATCAGCCAGGCAGAAATAAGCTCGAATCCAGTCTACAAATCCCATTCCATTTAAATTTGAATGTTTTTAATTCATATAAAAGGTTGGACTTGTAAATGATATTCTTACAGATGCAATGGTTTCTTGTATTCTAGTCTACTTTATGTATCGGAATGAATGCATTATGCTTAGTAGTTCAGGTTATCTATGTAGTAACTCATTTATCCTCGTTTCAGGATTGTGGTCATTTCTTTAATTTTCCAGTGAAATTCTTACTCAGCACGAAACTTACAAACAATCTTCATAACTCTGAGCTGATTTAATGTGTTCCCGATAAAATGACGACGTCACACACGCTAGTCCACCTTTCCAACCATGCCTAATATTTCAAAAATAATCTACTCCGAAAATGAAGCACTTTCCCACTCACTCCATCATGTCATGAAATAATCCATCTGTCATTTCCCCACCGACGATTTAATCCACCATTCAAACCTCCAACTCCACCCAACCACCACACCTTTTCTCCCCAAGAACTTTCTCTCCTCCACCCATTTCCTTTCTAAATTCTTTCATTTCTTTAATTGGATTAAAATGCAAATCTCCCCAAAGCCTCAGTTTGGGGATGAGTTTCCCTACAAAAAAGTTGGAGAACAATGCATGAAAAATTAGTAGGATTAGTGAAACACTTATTCACCATCATGCCGACAAAGTTGGTTTTTACTTTCTCCTGAGGAGGAAGGGATTTTAGGTGTATTGTCTTCTATAATGGGTAGAACAATAGTGGGCTTGATGATGCTTACGTTTAAAGTTTTTGTGTGGCTTGTAGTATTCAATTAAAACGTTGTGTTTTTCAGAATAAAATTATTTGTTGGGTACAATTTCCAGGGTTGATTCCTGAGAGGAGACTAATTCCCACTTTTACTTTCTAGGATTCTTCTCTTGCAACATTTTTCTAATTAATTTTTTCAGGGTGGGAGAAAAGAACGAGAAAGAGACAGAGATGGGAGAGAAAGAAAAATTAAAGTGAAAGCAAACGCTTAATTTAATTTCAGGAAGGACAAGATTTTTTGTACAGGGTTGTGTGATTAGAGTTATACGACCTCGAGACAAGTCGACTAATTAATTGGGAGTTGTGATTAATTTAAGAGCTTGTTCACTTTCTTTGGGATGGGTTAAGTGCAACTGTTGATTGATGATGAGTGAAGGGTGTTTTTGACAATTAAAGCTGTGTTTTACTTTTTTTGAGTACTTAACTTTGTGAGATAATTGTAATTGGAGGTTAAAGTTTGCATCAAACTTATTTTAGGTTATGTAGTTAGCTTATTATGGGGAAGATTCACGATGAATTTCGATTCGATGAAGAGATAGAAAAGCTTCGAGCTTTGTATTCAATTGTCACAGTCCGAATATTTTTTATGAGTCTGGCTGGACATCGAGTTGCACTTTAGTTGATGGGTTGCCTTGTGTAAAAGAGAGAAAGAAACAAGGAAACTACAAAAGAACACCTGGGTCATATCTGCTTTGTTATAATGGGAAAAGTTTCTGTTAATTACGCGTTCACTACCGAAATTAGAGTCTTTGGAACCTTTTCTTCCATAAGTTGGTAATTTTATAATACTGACATTTTCGGTACTAAACCTTATCAAAATTCAAAAACCTTCAATCTGCAACCTTATCCCCTAGATATCAAGATTACATAAAAACGTTCCACCCACACACTTCCATTCTCACCGACACCAAAAACCAATAACATCATTCTGAACTCAGCACTCAAACCTGATCCGTCCATCTACTACTTTCTTCCAGGAAAGTTTCCCAACATTTCTTGGACTTTCTCTCTCCCTTACATCTTGTTTACTTCATTTCCTTTGGATTCCATTCCTTTATAGAGTTCCCCTCGCCTTTTTTTCCTTGGGTTTCCTACCGCTTTTAAGGTGACCTACCTTTTTTCTGGGAAGAAACTTCCAACAAAAAAAAAGTATTTGATCTTTTTCGACTTTTGGATCAATTGAATTCCTCTTCATCTCCGTCAAGTTAGCTTCATGTTTGCGATCTATTTCTTGGGATCTATTCACCTTCTTCAATTCAATGAGAGAGATTCAATCATTCTTCAACTAGAGTAAGTAACCACCGACAAACTTTTTTGTATTGTTGGAAAATCTAGCGTGAAGATAGAAGCTAACTTAAATACTTCAAAATTGAGATTAGCCCTGATTTCTTGCATAGAAAATATATTGTAATCCATCAAACTATTATTTAAAAGTATTTCTTTCTCGTATGATACAAGTTGTATCAGTACAGACCAAGATACAAACTACCTTATGTCAAAAACCGTCAAGTCAATTCCGACGTCACTCTTACCGAACCAAACTTTATTGAAGTTCCCAAACAAAGACAACCTTTCTCTCTTTGTCATCCGTTCTCCTGCTTCGTATTTGTTGTTACACGTTCTCAAAGAAATGAGGTAGGGAGAAAGTAAAGAGAAAATAGTGAAGCTCTCACTTCACTTTACTTAGTTTCACCACTTTATTTCAAGCCGCTCACCCACCTCTTCCCACAATGGATCCGGTGGACAATGAGAGTGGGTATAACAAGGCATTAAGGTGGCATTAGTTTACTTTGCTTTCCAAGAAGAAGGTGGTGTTGTTGTCTCATGGTTTGGTTGGGTTTTGTGAAATGGAAATCTCTTAGTTTGCTTGGGTTTTGCTACAAATGGACGCCTTTTCAGGTGGCTTTCTCCGTGGTTGCGTGGCTGTGGCTTTCACACTTCACTCCTCCGGTAAATCCTTTGACAAAGAAAGTTAATGGAATTTTCTTTCCTTCGTCAGCCAGCCAGGGCCGAAGAGGAGTTCTTTCTCCGGCGATACTTTTGGAACAAAGTATAGTACATGTTGGGTTGGTGGTGAATAAATGCATTGCTATTACCTTGGCTGATTCATGAACTACTGTGTAAACAATGAATGTATCAGAATTCGTCATCTGCTTACTTTATGCAATAATTATTTGTGCGAACTTGCCCGTTCTGGTTCGCAAGTTTTACAGAGCTTCACACAAAAAATATATTTCATATAATTGGTCCTGAGTTCGATCATTGAAGTTATTTTAACATTCGAGATTCCACCCAAATGTAACTGTTTATAACTCAAAAAAAGTAACAACTAGAACCAATCTAATATCATTTTTCCAACATTTTGAACCCTTTCTAAAGCCATAAATGTTAGCACCATTTTCATTGTTTTACTACTTCCAATCACCTCCGAGTTTTAACACCCTTTCCCGTAAAAATGTATTTGTTTCAATGAAAATTTACAATCGCTTTAATGAACGATAGGCACTTTAAAACGTCTTTCACTTAAAGCCATTCATTTGTGTTAACGTTTGTGTAAAGAACAATTGTAAAACATCTAATACACCCCAATTCCAGCGTCAATCCCTTCCCAGGCCCATATCCACCTTTAACCAATCCTCATGTCAGTGCCACTCTGAGTATTTATGTCAAAAGGGACTTTGGTCCATATCCCTGAGAACTAGATTAGTCACCCCTTTCCTAAAATTGATGTAGCTGTTGCCTACAATGGCATCCTTGTCTTCTCGTTGATTGGTTTAGTTTAAGGTTATAGGTTGGGTTATTACTTGCCTCGGTTGAAGGTTTGCTAGCTTTGAGTGATAAAGGCTAAAATAAAGTGAAATGGTGATAAATGAATTTACCCAAGGAACAAATCTCCCTGATTTACACAAGGATATGAAGTTTTACAGTTTACACCAATTTCCTACTATTCAGGATTGAGTTTAAGTTTAATCAATGACCAAACTCGACAAACAAGATGAACCCAATAGAATTGAAAGAGGTACATAATGGGCCATGCATATTCATGAGACGAACCTGTTCACTAAGGAATCGATTAGATGCAATTTATAAACTGTGAAGTGGAATGCATTCCGTGACTGAATTTCAGTGTAAACTGCTAACAGACCAGGTCAGGCGGATTGTTGGATAAGCCTTGATTATTATTGAATTTATAATGAATTGTTTTCAAATTTTGGAAAATTACTTAATCCCATTTACACACAGCTGCATCTTATCCATGTGCTAGGTATGATAAGGTATAGCCAAAACTGCGTCGTCTACAGACTAATATATTCCCACAAAGTAAACCAAATGACGCCGACCACCTTGTCTAAATAAACAGAAAGTTGGACCTGAACCTGGTTTAGACAACATAACTCTCTTTGTTTCTTATATTTCATAGCTTGAAACATTTAACACGCATCCAAAAAGATTTCTGTTAACTCCAATCTCAAGGAAAGGAAAGATCAACAATCAACAATTGTTCAGTGGTTGGTTGGCTGTGATTGTTTGTTTCAAA
Source organism: Folsomia manolachei (assembly GCA_036491905.1). NCBI lineage: Eukaryota > Metazoa > Arthropoda > Collembola > Entomobryomorpha > Isotomidae > Folsomia > Folsomia manolachei. The sequence continues at coordinate 7,415 of JAAXNX010002921.1, forward strand.
TGTAACCTTCATTCCATGCCTGGTCCGTATCTCTGATACTTTATCAAGATTTTAGGGTCAGGTCAGTTTATGTGTGTTCACCGTTAATTCCTGGGCAGAACTGGTTTAAAGATAATTTCCTGAACTTTCTTGAGAACAAAGAAAAACAAGAGCTCTGTCCCTTTCTAAGAAACAAGAGTTCTTTTTGTTTCCAAAATCCTTAGGTAACTGATTCATGGCATGAATTTCATGCACCTCGGAAACTTGGGAATTTTGGGTTCTTTCTCATTTTATGGGGGAGAAGGTGTCGGCTCAAGGTTTTTTTACACCCCTTCTGTCTTGGCTGTCTTCATCCTATTTAGTTTTCTGGTTTTACAGTTAGTTCTGCTTCATTAGATAATGAGCATGAAAAGTACACCAAATGGAGAACCTCTCTCTACCCAATCATGTATGTCTCTCCTGTTAGAAAGGTTTATAGCTTAACCTGATCCTAAAACTTACCGAGATGAAGAAGATAGTTAGGAATCTTGAACCAGGTTGAGATTGCGTTGGGTACCTCAAACTGAGATTTGTCTGAGGTTGGGAAGCCACTTGCTAAGTTTCGCTAGAAGTGACGCCATTACAAAGAATTATAGTTGTTCTCGTTAAGTGATACCTCAGGCAGGGTTGATTAGTTGTCATTTTTCATGTGTCCAGATTGGACTCCAGACAATACAATCGTGAGACCAATGAAAACGGGTTCTGGGCGGAACAAGGTGTTTCACAGGTGCGTGAATAGGATTCGCTCAGAAACGGAGACTCCCACCTGTCCACCTGAGTAAGACTCTGCTCCAAACTCTTGCCCACCTGAGTAAGACTCTGCTCACCTGTGGGCAACTGGTGCCTTTGTTCTATCTCGCTCTGATTCGTGCTTCTTTAGTTGAGGTGACTGCAGTACCCTGCCCTTAAAGTGTTAATTGGAAAAGGGTTGGTTGGAAGTTGAGACAAGACTTTGGACTAATAATGGTGAATTTTTTTGATTGTTCTGTTCCGACATTTTGTTTGTGGTTCCTGAAAAATCGGGCTGACAATGGATTTGTCCATGAAGACTTGGCGGAAACAAGGTAAATATTATAGTAAACTTTGGGTTTCAATAAATTCAGAAGACATCACATAATTCATGTAATTTTGAAATATGAGAAAAACATTACGTGCTTCTTAGAATGTCGAAGAGAGAAAGAGTTAGATTATCCTAAATATAATTTTTTTGTGGTGTTGAACACTGTATTTAGATATTTCTAAATAAGTGAAACTTTATTTGTGCATAGGTTGAAAATTGGTAAACTTGGTAAAAATATTTCATTGTTAATCCTGACTTGTTTCATATTTGTTGCATTTTGATTCTATAAAAATCAAACTGATAAGACATATGATAATTTATGCTTACACTAGCTTCTCCTTGTTCTGCTACCCAGTTTCCTTCCATTTCCACCCATTCCCAATATTTGTAACTGTAATAACAATATTGCTCCCATTCCTTCCGTCCTCTTTTCCATGCAATCTTCATCTCTACCAAAGATTCTTCCTGAACCAGATTTGTTTTGTAGTTTCATTTTGCCTTTCCAAGTATTAATCCAGCTCTCCAACAAAATCTCTCAAGACACAGACACGACAGGAGAAGATAATAATCTCATGCGAAGGTTTGCCTTTTTACATTGGATCCTCTGGTGAAATTGGATTTTTTTTACTCTCCAGATCGTGATGTGATCTACCGGATAGCTTAGGTTGGCATTTCATACATCCGTTTACTTTCCTTAATATTTATTCTAAGGGCGAGTTCTCCCATATAAAAATCCGCGTCAACTCACTTACTTCCAGGGTAAAAAGGGTTAAATGAGAGCATAAAAATGCAATACTGGAGACAAATCACAAATCTCGCTCGGCTTGTTTTGTTCCTTATTTTTCAAAGTTGAGAGCAGGGTGCCAAAATCTGATTGGAGGGCAGAGTGTAAGCGAATTTTTATGAGATCATTTTCTTATCGGGGAGAATATCATAGTTATTTAGTGGACTTGACGGTTGTTTGGCTGGAGTGAGACAAATAAGAGGATACTACCGTTATTTGAGGATATTCTAAAACAAGGCTGAGTTTTGTATGGATCCTTATTTTGTGAGGTGACCATCTGCCGTTGAATGGGACCATTTCAAAACTCATTCCAACAACAAAATTGTATTTTTGAGTGATTCCTGCCCTCTGAATGGTTGAACCATTTTAAATGTACTGTTATTTAGGAAAGAAAATGGACAGGGACAGTTGTTAACCTCTTTGGTGCACTATTTGGTATAGGATTCTCAGTAAAATTCCCAATTTATTGTTAGCCAAACAATGTTACTCTGTTAAAAATAATTTAATCTACTTAATTCACAACAATTCCTGGGTATAACGCCTCCAATTTTTTGTAAGATTGTAACCCGGATAGAATACGTAAATTGGCTAAAATACATTGCATCTCAAAAACCACTTCACTCCTTTCATTTCCGAGTTCAGAGTGACAATAAAAATGAGTAAATTCATGGGAAGGAAACACTTTTTGTCCCTCTTTACAAGTCTGTGTTTCTTATTTTGTCATTTGTCATCAAGATCAAACTCTGTCCCGTTGCTATCTTCCATACCCTCTTATTTCTTTGATGCCTTCAAACGAAATGAATCAAGATTCTACATAAAACTTGCATTCTTTTCTTTTAAAAGGAAATTACATGCCAAGTCAAGACCGGCGAGACAGTCAAACCCTGTTGGTGGCAGTGTTACAAGCATTTAAAACATTTAATTCCGTACAGACACCAAACATCCTTTGTTATACAAAGGATGTAACGAGAAATGCTCTAGAAAAAAGTCTTCATCTTTTTCTTTTGAGCCAACTAACCAAGAGACACTTTCTTTATTTTATTTCGTTTTATTTGTCTCGTTTGTATTTTTGTAGTTATGTTGCTGTCATTTCGTTAGTTGGCTGATATAGAATCTCAGTTGGAGTTTGGATTAGAAAAAATTGTTGCATATTTACGTGAGTATGTAATTTTGGCAGTGGGGTTTATTTAGGATAAGTAATAGGTGAGATGCTAAAGTCCATAAATGAATGAAACTTCAGCACTGAGAAATTGACAAGTTTCTCATTGTTCTAAAAATCGCCAAATTGTCTCGATTTTATTGAACTTTTACTTCAAAATTAAAAAAAGAACACTTTCTCTTTGTTCCTTTCTCCACATGTGGATGATTTGGTTGAATCTTCACATGTAATGAAAAAAAAGACTTTTGCCTTGATCCGTTTGATACCATGTCTGCCTTGCTTTCTCTTTTTCAATATATTTACAAAATCTACACACTTAGTGCGACGGCAGGCAGTCATCCTTCCGCCGCGTCACCCGGACGGAAGAATTTCTTTCTCGGAAAGAATTTAATTGATTTTAATTCAATCGAATTTGCATAACAGGAAGACTGCATTCTACGCCAACAAAATGCACAAAAGAGAGGAAAACTTCAATTAATGTTGGCCTATTATTGCAATACTCGTTGAGTGACGTGCCCTTATTTGAAACATTTTCCAAAAAAATTCTATAACAAACTATGTAAAACAAACTGTTTGTATTTTTCACAATTTTTAAAATTCTCTCCAAAACCTTAAAGAAATTCCCATCCCGTCAGCTCTAACTTTATGTAGATAGTTATCCGCCCCAAAAAAATCCACTCTTTTTAATGTAACTTGAACCTGAGACTTCATCCCATTCCGGTTAAATAATGGTGATGATAATGTATGCTAGAATTGGGAAAGTCGGTTGTCGGTGGGAGGAAAAGTGTCATAAATTTGTCCAACATTACATTAGATTCACTTACATTAGGTAAAAAGAAGGAGTAGAGGGATTCACTTACACATTTTTATTTTATTTTTACCGAGCAGGGGAAGAGTTGTGTTCATTTCCTGAGAAGTAGTTTCTTTCTCTTAGTTATTCCTTGACGGTGGATCATGTCTTATTTTATTGTATTCTTATTCTTTCCTTGGCTAAAAATGTATGACGACGACCACACCGACACGACGAGACACAATTTATTGGGCATTTCCTCCTCTTTCGGGGTATGAACTGGGTTTTTTATATGTGGAATTGAACCGAATTTCGGTTTGAAATGAAGTGGAGGTGGGTGGGTGGGATTGAATGAGTTGAAAATGTGAGTGAAATTATAATGAGAACCAAACTTATGTGTGAAATTGTTAATAAAATATGGAAAGAAGTTTGAAAAATATTTGGTTAAAGGTGGATTTTGTGTGGTATTCAAATTTTTATGTGATCTGAAAATATTTAATGCTATATTTGATCATAAAGCAACTTGTGACACATTTAAAGCTTGGACAATCAAGCAGTTTTTTGGAATTGTACTGTACGCATTTCCTTAAAATGTTCCCAACCCACTTTGTCCTTCATTCCTTTTTTCTTTGCCTAAATAATGTTTCTGCTAATATTAAAGAATCTTCTCTTAAAAGGCTCCCACAGAGTGAAGCCAGCCAGGAAAGGCTTTTCGCAAATGAACAGGAGGCTTTACATTATTCCCTAGGTTTTAGTAAGAGTCTG
>JAAXNX010002922.1:0-11989 GCA_036491905.1 Folsomia manolachei
AATGGACGCTGGGTAAACTGGACACAAGAGATGATCCATAACATTCATGGTAAGGATCTGTATCCTTAGATTAGTGTGCGTGTCACAAAATGGTTTGTACCACAAAGTTTTTAGTATTCCTTTAACATGATTTTACATATTATATTAGTTAACCACTTCTCCGGACAATGGCGTAACATGTACGGTTTGAAAAGAAATACCAGTTGAAGACTAATCATTCCTACAAATTTCCAGCGGCACCAAATTGGTATGTTATAACTTATTTATACGCATAACACCACAATATACGTCATTTGCAACTTGTTGCACTGTTTCCACCGACATGAAAAAAGTCTCTTAAACCAAGTTTGTTATAGATTTGTTAGTTTCTTAAGTGCAAAGTAAAAAATCGTAAAAATTAAGGATTTTACACTCCCATTTTCAAGCAGTGCAGCCATTAGTTTAAATTAACATCACGGAGACTGTGTTTCTGACTCCGACAAAGGTAAGTATTTGGACATGGTATGAATCTTAATAAATCCCGAGCTTTTCTGAAAATTATCAAGGAATTTTCTGTAATAAACACTTGCCGAATTCTCAAATCTTAGGAGTCAACCCTTGTCATGAGTATCGCACTCCTAGTCATCCCCATTTTGGTCGCGCCCATTGTCGCGCCCATTGTCGCCTTCAATGTGGCGAGACTGTCTGAAGAACAACCTCCGCCATCACCAAAGGTTTTCACCTCCATTGGGCCAACACCCCAACACTGGTGGGAAGCCAAGACCGGTCACCGCTCTATATCTAAACCAATTCGGAGAAGGGAAGGAAATCTCCAACTATTTATTAACATCCTATCGTACTCCATGGTGAACGTAAAACTGGAGAAGGTCCACAAAGAAACTGTGAGTTATTTTTTCGTACAAATTTCATAAAATTCAATTTTCAATGCGTCCTTATTCAGGGTGCGAGAGAGCACGAGTCCTTTCACAAAAATTCCTCTTTCACAACATATCTTCCGGACTCGAGCTATCGGTTCAATACCACACTTATCATGGAAGTGGACTTGGACTGGAATTATTTGTTCCAGTTGTCTGAACGAACGCCAAACTGGGTGGAGGAAATTGGCAACAAAACTTTGAATGGATGGAGAGGCCTGCTTATTGAAACATGTGACTACGGACAAAAATGCAATAAGTCAGGCCCCCTGGGATGTGATGGGTTTGAGAGGCATTTCATGCTTGAAGATGAAGAACTGGAGGAAATGCTTGCTGGAGATGTTAGATTTAACTCATTCCCTGTGCCTTCACAAAACGACTATGAAACTTCCCGGTTTACATTTGACGACAACGACAAGGATATTATCAAGTTATGGGCTCCACCCAACCAGACTTTTGGCAAGATTACATCCAGTAATGCAATGGAAATTAATAACTTGATCAATACTTATTCATACTTGGTAAGCAAGCTGGGATTCAGCGTTTGAAAATCAGACTGTTGAAGATTATAGCTAAACGCTTTATTTTGTAGATTTTACCTGGTAAACAGGCGAATCTCACTGGCGTGGACGAAGAATCGGAAAGGTTCCATGAATTCCGTCATGATGAGCTTGGTGAAAGTTGTGGAGCGTTCTTCATACTTAGCAATGAACCCGGGCAACCAAAACGAATTCAGATTGTTTGCTTTAACGAGACCCAGCAACCCGGTTAGTTTTTTGTTTACTTATTAATAAAATAGGGTCACTAGTTATAATTTTGATATTGTTTGCAGTTTTTAACCCTCCGGGGTTAATCAGTGGTTTTGTGCATGACGCAGAAGAATTCATTTTTTTCATGGGTTCTCACCAGCAGGCAAACATCCTGACATTTCATCTCTGCTACATTGACTATTTATTCTCCAACAACGCCAGAATTACTCTTCGATGTGAAAATAATGTTGCGGAACTTCAAAGTAAACACAGCTTGAAATATCTGTGCATTTTTGAAATTCTCTATTGCTTAAAACACTTTTTTTCCTGGCAGACTTCACTCAGTCCAAGTCAAAACATGGACATAATGCAGATTGCACAGACGTTGTTGCATTGTTTAGTAACATCACAAAGATGGGCGAAATCCAATGTTACGCTGAACTTTTATCATCACACGGTGTATACGTTAATAAAAGCGTTAGTGTTAAAGGTAAGTCAAATGACAGTAATACGTCCATTTTTACTTGAGATGTGATTGATGTAGCATGGACAAAAATGTTTTGCTCTGAAACTAAAATTAATTGTTTTACATAACTTTAGTATCTATATTTTGATTTATGTGTAGTGGAACCACCTCCAGTAATCACAATCTACGGCGTGCCGGAAACTGGTGGGGTTTACCTGATTAAATCAAAATGGAATGAATCCGTCAACACAAGTCTTGCTAAGGTCACCGTTGAAGGAAACAGTGTCACAGTGTATCTGATCTGTGACCAGGTAAACTCTTCGAAAACAAATATTATTGCTGAATTCCAATATTTGTAAATACCAAATTATTTTCATCCCAATTTTAGAACTTGGTTGCACTTCATTCCTATGAAAATGGAGAATACGCCATTATACTTATTTCTAACGAGGGTGATTTTGTGATTCCGTTGACCTGTGAACTTATTGCTAATGGGACAGAGAGTGGTGTAACTTCCAAGCAGCTTAAAATTGTCCAAGGTTTGTTTTAATTACATTTTGCGGACTACATGGCATGTTATTTTAAATTTTCGTTGATTGATATACAGATGTACCTCCCAAAAAATTAGATTGGATTCCGACTTCTGTGATAATATTCGTTGTTAGTGCTTTCATAATGGCTATTGTCGTCCTTATTGTGTTCATCAACACTGGGAAATGCAAAAGTCTACACAACAAAGGCAATTATACCGCCGCTCAAGCCAAAGACTTGCCAAACAACCCTACCAAAGAGACTGAAATTTGACTCAATATAATGACCTAAGACGTATTACCACATTCTAGCTCAAATCAAGTCCTTTACATAAGTTAACTTTAAATTAAATACAGCTGGAATGTCAAAAATGCCTTTATACGTGATACAAAATCTATGCAAAATAGATGTTACTTGATTGAAATTTTACAAATTCCGATTTGAACCAAATACTCTACTACTAGATCTATGTATTGCATTTACTACTATAAACCGGGACCCTGCAATACTCCTATTTTATCTACCTAATTATTTTATCAAACTAATTATACAATTTTATTGTGAACCGAAATTCACTAGATATACTACGCGTTCTTTCCCAAGTATTTTGTGCCAACCTGAATCTTGCTTATTTAACTTATGTATTTGTGTTTACTTATTGTATCCTGTTACTTGTTATACATACTTATTTTAATCAAATGGCAAACGATATTATCATTTTGTTTCTTATGCGAGATGGACTAGCGCTTATCCATTTTACAGGTGCTCTTGCATCTCTATACGATGCTCTCCTTACGTTATACTTTCGTTGTAGTGTTTATTCTTATTTCTAATTTTATGCGGTCAACAATTATAAATGTATATATAATTGAATTATATATACTGTTTTATTTTAAAATATGTTCTGATTTCCTCCATCCATTCAAAAAAGTGGTTGTATCAATAAAATATTCCTATTTTAACATCATAACTTATAAATTAAAATAGAATCAAAGCATCGCACTAAGTGAGATGGACTATATGGAATCAACTAGCTAGAATGTAATTTTGCCAACATTTTGCACATGGTAGATTCACTCGCGGGTCAAAATTTAGAATAAGAAAACAAATAACTCACATTCAATTTCATGAAACTAGTTCATGAAGTGCTGAACATCAGTTTCATGATGCTCAACGTTTCGAGAAGTTATCTGACGCGTAAGAACTAATGCATTTGGATATATAGGACCATCCAGAAATTACATGAATACATTTATTAATTTTGTCCAAATAAAATTAACAAATATAGATTTACAATCTGAATTCTAAAAACAATTCTGCCAAGACAACTTTCAATTTAGATCAACCACGTGAAAATATCCATAATTTACATGAATGTTGCATAAAAATCTATTTACTCGCTCAGATATTACTTCCAAAGATCACATGCATCGGATCAAGTCTTGGATTTCATGAAAATGAACCTGGATTACAGGTTGCCATAGATAAAGAACAATAATATTGTAAAGAATTACTTGAAACTTAGATGAGCTTTACTAATAATGCGTTTTTCATATCCTGCGAAATAAAATGATCCATCACCGAAATGCCCTCCATTTCAATTTATGCCTTTCTCCATCAACCCTTTGTTACAGACTACACTCTGCACAAAAAATAAATTACCGTCGTGAACATTTTGGTACCAGTTTCCCATGTGAATTTGTTTTATTACTCACTATCCGTCGGGGAGAGAGAGAGAACGAGACTGGATATATTTCCTGGAATTTTGCACAATTTTTATAACTTTTGCCTTGATGATTGCTAATTTCAAGTGTAGAATAGGACAAACCGTTGATTGTTGCATCTAAGTGTGGTTGTTGAAAAGCGGAATGATCCATTTGTGCCTTTAACTTTACCGAACTAATTTAAATCCGTGTTTTACCATAATCGGGTTAAAACTAAATTTGAGTCTTGCCAAATACGCCTTGCGAGAACAGGTTTGCTCACCGGAAAGGGTGGGATGGTTATACTTTTTGCTAAAAAGTGAGATTTAAGTACTTATGTTGATTGATTACTATCAGCCATAATTGATGGGAAAGTATTTGCGTAATTCTTATTCATTCCGATAGTACTTGTTCCTGTTGCCAACGGTGGAAATAGGATAGGCGTGGTATGATGTGGAACCGCAAGAAATGGTTGCTTTGGATGGCTATTGCAGCCATTTCAATAAAAGCAACAACCTCATCCATTGACATCTTGATGAGCGTCAACTCCACAAACCCGAATTGGAAATTGGTACAACCGAATTCCAAGTGGATCGACGGGATAAGAACTAAAACAGTGAACAATGCCTTTGACAACTACCAAATATTTGACTTCCGGTCTCCCAACCCTTTACAATTTATAGCTGCAGAGATTCATGGATCACGGGTAACTTTTCAGTTTTACAGATTCTGCAGATTATAATTGTGGCAAGAATAATTTAATATTTTGTATTTGCAGGGAGCTCTTACCTACTCACGCATCTATAGAGGTAACTGGGCCACAAATTTCCCAAACGCATCATCCCAACATTCGGTTCAATCATTGGTGACAATAAAATTGCCGGATATGGAAACTCAGGACGACACTGGACTGGCTGTGTTCGCTTACGACAAGGGTAGGCTCCAAAGAATTGTGAATTGCACTCTGTGCGATTATCGAAATGGTTCCTGCCGACCGGAGAAGCAGATACAAAATGCGGAAGGTCAATGGAATTGCTCCTTGATAAGTGAAGAAGGACTGGAGGCGTGGAGAAATTCGTTCGGAACTAACATTAGCCCAGAACTTTCTGCCCTTGTCCAACAAAACCAACCAACAATGTTATCCGTCCAGAAGTGGAATGAGGAACGGTTTGGGTATTTGCCTCACTGCATCGTCCACTATGATTATGACATCTACAACCTCTACATTTGGGCTCATTGTAACATTTCACACATCGAAGTGGAAACAGATTCTCCACTCAACGCCTACAATCTGTTGTCTCACTTTCCAGTGATTGTAAGCCACTTTCATGCATTGTAATTAGGTTCTTGAGTAAGAAAGGATTTTCGTTGATTGTTGATACTTAATTTCTATAATTTTGTAGCCCGACAGGAACATAAGGCGATTCGAAAAAAGTTTGATGGACGAAAATTCGGATGGCTACAAAACAATCCCGCATATCTGGTCGGATGGTGATGGATTTATGGTGCTTTTCCACGGTGCTTTGGAAACTTGGGTCCTACCTGTGGCGTCTAACCATTCCAACAACCCCATGGAGCCCAGTTAGTTATCCATTTAATTGTATTTTTTGTGTTTAATTCTTATTATAGGATGTCTATGGTTTAATACGAATTGTTGTTATTTTTAATGTGCAGTAATCAAGCCAACATGGAAGCAATCTCAGGATTATTTTGCCGTCCAAACCATGGAATGGTCACCAGAAAATAAAACGGAATTGCATGCGATAATTTGTAACGACAACGTGCCCGTTTCCAATAATCCCAAATACTATATGAGATGCTTCAACAAAAATGTTACCATCGTTCAAGGTACTCATCACTAAAATAGTAATTGAGAATGTTTTTGAATTGGAAATAATATTATGCCACCATTCACTGTATTTTTATTTTTAATACCAGAAAAATGGACTCTTCCAAATTTTGCGACATGCACAAAAATAACTGCAGAAATGAAAGGCGTGATACGTGGCCTTCCAAGTCCAGAATTCCCATGCAGCCTGAAAACACGGTATTTTGATGGGTCCTACGCTGTTGCTGAGATTGTTGTGGCTCGTAAGTGATTTTTTCCATACAAACTTTTACAATGACAACTTTACTGAACATAAATAAGTATATATATATATTTTAGATAACAATGCAGCGAAAACAGCGTCAATTCCTTGGATCTTGATTGGCGTCATTGTCGGTGCTTTATTCTGTGTCGCGGCATTAGTAGTATATGCCTTATGGCCGATAAGTCAAAATAATAATCGGAATAGGGATTTGGAACATCACAATGAACATGTGCCAAATTCTCGCACTTCCTCATCAACTCACCAAGCTGTTCAAGGACATGTTCATGTATCAATTAGCATGGGTGAACAAACTCAAGGTGGCCTTAAAAATCAGGTCCAACGGAACATAATAGACTGATGAGTTACTGACTGAGTATTCAAGTTAGTGTGTAAATAAGCCATATTCATGGAAATTATGTATTGGATAGTTTACAGTATTTTATCTTGTAGGACAAATTAGGTTACAGAATGTTAAAATAGACAAGAACACAGGGAGGCTAAATTCATGATTTTCCAACAATGCAACAAAAGATTCCGATTTAATTCCAATTTTTCAATTTCTGTAAAACTTAAATATGCATTGTGCTCATGCGTTGTATTCAATCATGTGTTGTGATAGTTGGTCTAATAATTGTGATAAACTCGCATAAAATACTAGCCAATGCAGCTAAATTGTGAAATTTACTAGAACAAATTGAGTAACCCCTGGACAAGTGCATTAGAACAGTTGAGAATTTGCACAACTTTCTTATTAAATTTGTAACTGTGTCGTTTATAAAATAACTTCATTTTTAAATCAATTTGTTTTTTAATCTTCGGTATCTTTCAAAATATCTTTCAAAATTATGAACTTGACGCTCAGTCTTTTTTAAATATTAGACTTTATAAACTGATTCCAACAAATTAGAAACATGTTAACCTGTTTTTACTCTCCGCTTGTTCTGTAACTGTTTCATAGTATTAGTATAATTAGGTAATAGGTTATGCTAGTTCGGATAGCTAAGATAAAAAATACGTGTCTTCAAGTGACCTACAAATTTCATAGTCGTATAACAAGTCATCATGTTAAATAATGAACTTTTCAATCAGTCAATCACAGTAAATTGCTTAACTGCGATGTATTTCGCACGCCATCATTTTTGCCAAAATGTCAATCCCTGTTGGCAGGAGAAAGGAAGTAACGAAATTAGAATTTTTGTGTGCTGAAAATTGTAAAACGAAAAATCATTTGTTTCTTGCTATATCACTGCATTTGAATAATACAACAATGTATCCAGCTACAAACTAAAGACCAGCATAAAAGCAGTACCAAAACTCTAAAATTAATTAACACAACAGGGTCGTAATTCAAAAGTGATGTGTAATGTTGTTAGTAAAACCTTAAGTATAAAGATTTTGGCTATTAAAAATTTGTTATTGATTTGTTGAGACGGGGTTGTGCTAATCACAAGTAAACCAAATACCTGAATTTGTTTAATTGTAAGCTTAATAAAATGTTATAAACAAAACTGTGTAATCATAAGTATTGAAATTCGCTATATTTGTTCCGACCCTTCTTTAAGACCAAGACTGGACTGTCTGAGTTTCAGATTCAATGTGGTCACTCGGACATGCATGACAGAAAGTCATTAATTGAACACAAATTAAATATCTTCAGCGTTATTGAACGAGCGGACATAAGAATTTTATGACTTTATAATATGGGATTTCTTTATTCCACTCAATCTTACTGCATGAGAGACATTTTGTGCACGTGTAGCAGGATTTGCGGGCTAAAATACAAAACAGAATGAAAACAATCTTCATGAGCATATGAAATGCAGTAGTTATCTCGTGGCGCTATGTCATGCATTCTGCAAAGTTGTGGGGCTCGAAGCAATGGGAATGAGATTGATAATGATTAGTTTACTTTTTTGACAAGAGCTGTCTGAAATACATGAGATGAAGCTGTCCTAGTTCGGTTAACGTTATTGAAGTATGTTTTGGTGTATGGTTAAAAAATTATAAGTGACAATTTATGTGATTGATGCTTTTTAAAGCTTTAGCTTAATATTCATAACATTTCCGCAGGATGGCAAACAACACCACGTACATCTACGAATTTTGAGAGATATTTTGGTTTTTATAAAACTATCCAAATAGATGGCAAATCAACTGCGAATTATTTGCACTTTTGGACTTCTTTATTCTGCAAATAATGACTATCACAAAATATTTGTGATTACGATGCTCAGAGCAATCCTTTCTTTGCTGCTTCCATGACCTGATAAGTTAAGACAAATAGTAAAGATGTTGCACAAACTACTTAAATATTTGACATTTTGTGTCTCACTTGATCCGAAAATATTCTTCCAAACTTCCAGAGATTGCAGTAATACTCAGAATTCCTCCCACCGAATTCATAGGGCTCTTTTGTGTCCACCATTTCCGTCGCAGCCTCCAACGCCCTTTCCTGTGACCTTGGCGTAGGTCTTAGCAGAACTCCAGGAATCTCTGGTTTATTATTTATTCTGCATAGTTGATGCTGGCCATGTGGATCTGAATTAAAATAAAATTGCTTTATTATCCTAAATACCATGCTTAGTTTCAGTAATAAATATCAATAAAGCACCCAATTTGCAAACATATTCCAAAGGCTGTAATCTGATCCAGGCTTCCGTCTTGTTCTGATCCTCCCCACAGACATTTATTATCATCCCATTTCCCACGTACATGGCGAAATGTCTGTAAAATCCGCGATCTATTTCAATCAGATCACTTGGTTTGGCTTTGCTAATAACTTCTTGATGGTGCAGAAAGTCTCCTTCTTTTAATTTATCTGAGGAAATTATAAATAATTTTGATATTTATAAATAATGAAATTTTTTTACCAAAAAACTTGATAGATTTATGCTTTCACTTACGTAATTCTAGATTGATTTTTCTGGACATCTTAAAATTAAAATCTTAGACGGTATTACTTAACGGATGCTGCAACTTTATAAGTTCTTGGTTTTTTAACACATAATATGAAAGTGGAGGTGGATTTGATTTAATAATTGATAAAATGGAACAAAGGTTGGTCTGCAAGTGTACAGGTTTGATTATCAAACGTGACTCTTTAAGATGTTTAGTAGTTCAAAACTGAATTGGAAATAAGAATGCAATGATACGGTTGTTAAAGTGGGTGAGAGGAAATTAATGATGCGTCCCGTCTAATGGATCCAGGGTTCAAAACTTTACACATGTAATCAATAAAAATACAATGTCGTCGTCTACGGATAATACCACACCTTTAATTCCGAATTTGCTATTTAATCCTGAATATATGCAAATTACCATTAATACAATTCGGACTATTTTAAATGGCAATCATCAAACACGTAGAATAACATTTGATCCCCTGAATCAATTGCACCCTGGCAGTCGCAGGCAATAAAGATGACATTACGCAGCAGTTTGTGAAACATACTTTTTCTTTTATTGCTTTTCTCGCCGTGATCAAAAATAGACGTGTGTGGCAATACTCCACAATCACAATGTCACAAATCCAGATCGCATTTTTTCTGCATGACGAGCTCAACCTGAGTCGGTATCACACCAAGTAATGAATTACCTGTCTCATAAAACTCCCGACAAACGGGAGTGCCACGTCCATGTACTACAAGATATTCAAGTTTTTTCAATTGGAAGGAATGCTGATATACTTTAGAGAAATGAGCTTCAGACGGCGAAACAATGCTGCGGGTTGCAGGAGAAAACATTTTTGACAATTTGCTTTGCACTTTACCTTCAAAACTTTGCCCCGACATGATTTCTGAGCAACCCCGCTCTCTGGGTCTGATTAAGTAATATATTTGAGTTTTACGCAGATCATTAAACACGTAGTGTGGGATTTAGCGGAAAATTTATCAAGCGAAGGTTTTCCATGGGAGCAATTCCGTTGTTTATTGAAGGGGTGGAGATGGAATGTCTTTGTAGGAGTGGAGTGTCTGTCCGTCTCATTTCTGCATGATCTGATAGAGCAAATGAAAAAGGTTGAATTCCAGCTTCGACACTTTTTTATATCCGTTGACTTCCAATTACTCACCAAATACTTTTGTCTCGAATGCATGTCTCGTTGGGCGACGAGTCAAATGACTAATGTCATACTGATAAATGACAGATGTGTCTGTGTCTTTAGTTTGCCTACCTTCTTCTTTATGTGAATCCTTACTCAACCGATTAAATGAATAACTATCCTTACAATTTACTATCTTTAATAGCATCACATATGAATCTTTATATGGATTTCATGCATAAATTATGCTCCGTCATAGTTGTCCTTCAACTTCCGGCGTCCTTGCCCTACTCTCGGCCTGGCACATGATCAAACGATTGGGAAGAAGATTGGGAAAGAAACGATTTTATTTTATTTTATTGAAAATTAGTCAATTTCAAATATGGTTACAAAAAGAATGATAAGATAAAATTATTGAGTACTAGCATAATTTTTTTTTAAATTACCAAAAATTGTATGAAAATATAATACACTCAAATTGCAAGAGATTCACCTTTTTCCACTGAGAATATTGTGAAGGACAATTTATCTCAGAAGCCCATAGTTTAGTATTTGTCATAATTTCAGAATAATATATGACTTGAAAATGTTTGTTTGCCCAAATCCAAAGAATTCACACCTTATAAAACCCAGTGGTGCTTTGAGAAGATTTGTTACTCCGGAACTTAATCAAGGCAGCCGACACCGTCTCCATATTCCGGGTCGAATTAGTGTTATTATAGCCAACCGAGTTAGATGCGGACTGTCCCATAGCTTGCGCCCAGTTGTCGGGATTTTCTCCCATATAAGTGAAAGTCCAATTGCCCAACGCCTCCTTCTCCGCAATCCGAGATCTTATTTGTGGCGTGGTCACCGTCTTGGATTTATTTTCTTCTCCATCTAAAAAACATAGTTGGATCACTTACAAAGCAGTACTTTTTTGGGCCTTAGTTCGCCAAAACTTCGCCAATTTACCCGTCATAATTATGACGACAACCCGTTCCTCCTGTCCCTTAGCCTTTCTCAACTCCATCTCGCCTTGGCAAATCCCCACAGCCACCGCATCCAGAAGCGCAGTCCCTCCACTGGGTTTGTAAGTTTTTCCCGTCAGGTTTGGGACGTCATCCAATCCCTTCGCCTCATGAACCTTGGTCACCTTCTCATTAAACTTGAGCAGGGTCAGCCGCGCCTAAGAAAGAAAAAAGAGTAACTCCTTAGGAGTTGTCTCCCAATAATCGCCAATTTCGCCATGTTTCTTACCTCATCTTCCTTGCACTGCTCCCTTTGATCTGCCAGGAGCTGATTGTAGCTCCCAATTGTGTCGTCCTTCTGAGCATGCATGGATCCACTCTCATCCAGAATGACAATGATAAGCGTTCTGGTCTTGTCTTTTAATGGTGGGGCTGAAGGTGCACCTCCAACATCCTTCGTAGCCTTTCCGTCCAATAAGACCCAGGATTTTTTGTCCCATGCATTTTTGTCCCCACTCTGCTCAACAGACTCCCAATTGCCCAT
>JAAXNX010002923.1:1188-11988 GCA_036491905.1 Folsomia manolachei
GCTGGGCGACGTCGCAGGAAGTCTTCTGAGGCTGGAGCTGGAAAGAGGAGGAAGAAGTCGGCAGGAGCTGGCGCAGGTGCTGGGCGACGTCGCAGGAAGTCATCTGAGACTGGAGCTGGGGCTGGAAAACGCCGAAAGAAGTCTGCTGGGGCCGGAGCAGGAGCTGGTCGTAGGCGATCTGCTGCCGGATCACGTTCCAGGGTCAGCGCTAGTCGTAGGCGTCGATCTTCCAAAACTGGAACGGGTGCAGGTAAGAAAAACTAGTAACTATCATGTAATCTTATTAGTTTAGGTAGGACCATAAACAAAGTTATATCATGCAACTTACTATTTATTACTGTGACCCAGGTGCCGGTCGTCGCCGATCCAAAGCCGTTGATGACGGAGCAACTCCGGCCCGTCGCCAAAAACTCACCGAAGCCGAGAAGAAGAGGAAGGCAAAATTGGCAGAACTCTCCAAAAAACGCCGTGCCAAGAAACAAGAGCTTTCCAAGAAACGCCGAGCAAAATTGGCTGAGGCGGAGAAGAAGCGAAGGTCAAAGTGAATCCAATTGAGATCCAAAAAGGTAAGTTCTTATCTTATCTTGATTCCTCACTTATCTTAAGAAACCATTATCTAATTCCTTCCCACTTTCTCCATCTTCCAGGCTGGTACTACCGTCTCATCCCCACCAATTCGGCCACAGACCATCGTCCAACTTCAACTACTTTACCTGTAATAATGCCACTAATTCTAAAATCCTATAAAAATTGGAAAATTTCGAAAAATGTAAAATCATGAAACCTGTAAAAAGCGTAATAATCCGTGTAATCATGACCAGACCTAATCTAATAATAAATAGTTAAGCTTGCATCCAAAAAATCAATTAATCTTGCCTAAATCTTAATTTACTGTAATTTACTAATTTATAGAAAAGTTTTAATTGTTCCAATTTTTAAACAATATTTTCAACAATAGCCAAAAATCTCAGGAATGTCTTTGTTATGCGGGATTTTGGCCACAGCATGGTGACTTGGTCATGCTTTAAATTCGAGTTAAATTGCAATTAATTATAATTTTAGTGCTTAATTAGTTCATCAATTGATTGATTCCAATAATTTTGATAAAGTTTCAACCCCAATTATGGACTTTGCACGGAAACAACTCGAAAAATATGGGTGGAAAGATGGTAAGTTGGCTAGAATTGGGATAAGAAATGAAAAGAATGTTTGATAAGGTTACTTACACTTATCTGCCCTTTGACCAGGTGACGGCCTTGGTAAAGAATGTCAAGGGATGTCTGTAGCGTTGAAACCTCACCTAAAAACGGGCAAAACCGGGATGGGATGGGACCTTTGTAAGGATCTTACGGATACTTGGTGGACCCGAGCTTATTCCGACTCCCTTCAGAGGATAAGTGTGGATAAGGATGGCGCCGTGAGTATCCAAGATAAGGAGGGTGACAAGGCGGATAAGGAGATCCGGTCGAAAATGTATTTGGACGCCGGACTGGAGGAGAGACCCATGGAAAAGATGAGGAGGAGGATGATGAAGGCGAATTTTACAGAGTTTTCACAGAGATAAGGAGGGCGACAAGGCGGATAAGGAGATCCGGTCGAAAATGTATTTGGACGCCGGACTGGAGGAGAGACCCATGGAAAAGATGAGGAGGAGGATGATGAAGGCGAATTTTACAGAGTTTTCACAGGTTTGGAATTGACGACGTGTCGACAATCGGCGCAGATTGACTACGCTACGGACAACGGACAACCATTAATATTTTAACTTTACTGCTTTGCAGGGTGGAACGCTGCTAACAAATGGTGAACTGGTTTCAAAATCAGGAGAATCCAGGGATAAAGTAATTGTCAAAGTTCTTACGGATGAGGAATTACTCAAGGCCTGTGGAGGACGGACTGCTCACAAGTATGGGGTCGAAATTCGACTGTCGATTCGACAAATTATTACATTAATTTTCAAATTGGTATTGATTTTCTGTCTGCTTTAATTCATTAGAGCGGCGAGATTTGGAATGAAACTGAACGGAAAACTGGCACGTATTGCGGCACAGGAAAGTAACAATTTTACATTTGAATCCTCAAGAAAATCATCCCCTGTGGAAGGGGAAGCCAGTTCGGCGTGTAGCAGTAACTCTGAAGAAATTGTGAGTGAACTTGAAGAAGCACCCTTAAAGAAAAAGAAAGACAAGAAAAGGAAACGGAACTTAGAATCTAGTAAAGAACCAGAGGAAATTCTGCCAGTACCTGATACAATTGACGATATTCCACCTCCACCCAAAAAGAACAAGAAGAACAAAAAAGAAACACTTCCGGAAGAAGACGAAGAAATTAACAATGAAGATAAATCTATAGTACAAGACCAAATACAAATTCAGTGTTTATTAACAAGTTCACCGTTAGAGGCTCCAAAAGCCAAAAGAAGAAAGTCGAAAAAGCAACTAGATCCAGAAATTAGTGACAATTTATCCATTTCAGAAAACCATAATGAATTAGAAACCGTAATAGTAGTAAAACAGAAGAAATCTAAAACGAAACAGATAGCCTTACACCTAGACGCCCACAAATTGACCGAGAGTTTACTATTACCATAATTAATCAGTTCAATTATTTACAGAATTTTATTGTGCCTGATTCAAGTTAGTTCTGAACTAATACAAAGTTTTTCGTCGTAAAATCGTGGTCCCTGACTGTTTTAACGTCTAATTATTTTCTTATGTTACCAAAAGTTATAAAAATACTTACTACGAGTAGGATTTACGAGCTAGCCATTACATTTAAAAGGTTACTTATTAATGCTCAATAGTGACAATTTATCCATTTCAGAAAACCATAATGAATTAGAAACCGTAATAGTAGTAAAACAGAAGAAATCTAAAACGAAACCGATAGCCTTAGACCTAGACGCCCACAAATTGACGGAGAGTTTACTATTACAATAATTAATCAGTTAAATTATTTACAGAATTTTATTGTGCCTGATTCAAGTTAGTTCTGAACTAATACAAAGTTTTTCGTCGTAAAATCGTGGTCCCTGACTGCTTTAACGTCTAATTATTTTCTTCCGTTACCAAAAGTTATAAAAATACTTACTACGAGTAGGATTTACGAGCTAGCCATTACATTTAAAAGGTTACTTATTAATGCTCAGTTTTAAAATCAGGCCCTCAATATTTAAAAGACTTCGGTGTCTGCATATCCTTAAAAATCTCTTCCTCACAAGGTTCCGTATCAATCGTGGTCGGATCTGGTTCCAGCGGCTGATTTTTGTAGTAGCTCACAAATGGTTCGCCCAATTTCTCAATTTCTTCCCAACTTGCAATTACTCCTTTTGGAATAAATCCGAGTAATTTAGGTCCATGCTTTTTGAGCAACTTCATTCGTTCATCTTGGATGGCGAGGGCCCTAAAGAATAACAAATTTTTAACTCCACAAAATCCAGCTTATCCAAATAATTGTAGCCTTACCTTCGACTAGTCTCCGAATCAAAGCAATCCAGTTGAACTTGCTCCCTTTCTCTCTCCTGTGCCCGAAGACAGCGACGATCAATTATCATTTGTTCCACAATTTTACGATGTTCTCTCTCCCTTTGGCGACGTTTCTGGGTGGCCATCTGCTCGAGACGTTCGTCATCCGAGAATTTGCCCATTAACTGGAATTTGATAAGTTAACTTTACTCTTTGTCCTCCCAGGGTTATCTCAGATAACTTATCATCCCAACCTGAGTTCGATACTCTTCCTCCTCCTTCTTATCCGCGAGTATTTTCTCCTCTCGAAGTTTCCTCGCTTCTGCAGCAGCCGCACGAAGTTCCACCATTTGCTTCGTTTTCCGCTCAAGTTCCTCAACTTCCCGACGCCTTACATCGGCTGCCAACTCTTCCTCGTACAGCTCTCGACGAAGTTCTTCCATCTCCTCGAGTCGGTACTGGATAAGCATTCAGATAAGCCAGAATTGGATAACCATTTCAATATTAACGCCCAAACCTGTTCCTTCATAATGCGCTCAATCGCCTTCGCCACAATTCCTGCCCGTGCTTTCTCCTGCTCCTCTTTCGCCTTCTTATATTCGGCGACTTGAGCCTCCTTGTTTTTCTTGTAGCTCTCTATTTGCCTGGAGTCATAATTATTTTCGTTTTGATTACAAATTGGAATTCCCAATTTAACAAAATTTCTTTGTTTTTTACTCTGCTTCCGTTTTAAGACGATCCTTCTCCCGTTCTCGGTGATAGTCTCGGGCCTCGAGGAACTTCCCGATGTCATTCCGGTAGCGTTTGACGCGTTCCGTCTTTTCCACGAGATCTCTGCAAATTGAGAAAAAAGTTCCTTAAGAATATTTCAGAATAATGAGGGTCTTTTTTAACAAAGTTTGCATGACAAGGGAAAGCCGAGCTCTTTGTTGTTTCAACAAGATTACGGAGTTGACAGACAGGTCATTAGTTTGAGGCTGTGGTTCTCATTATAAGTTTTGTGACCCATTTTTTGGCATTAATAATCAACCAAGTTATTACGAAAAGGATTCGGTTTCTTAGAATATTCAATGTTTAAGAATCTCATTAGATTTCTTGTTAAACAACAAAAAACACATTATAGCCAAAGGCTCGGAATTTTTGGGTTTATCAAGATAATTCGAAAATCTCATCAAAATTAAGGCATGCAAAATTGGTAACTAAATAATTTAATGGCAAACATACTGAATTTCCTCCTGCTCAATAGTCGCAATGATCTCATCCACCATAGCCTTATCCCTGCAATATTCCTCCTCCCTCTGCGCCCTTTTCGACGTGGCATCCTCCAACTGATTGGTAAGAGCTTTAAAGTAATTCTTCTTTTTACAAAAATCTCGCCGACTTTTTTCCTCGGCTGCTTTATCCTCTGCAGCCAATTTTTCCAGGAGTTGTTCATACAATTGTTGGTCTCTTCGCTAAATTTTTGCAAATTATAAAGATACTTATCTGCAAAAAATCTGCAAAAATATTTTGCAAATTTGTATACCTTCTCCTCCAATTTCAAACACTCATTCTGCACTCTCTGAGCGTACAACGTCTTTCCCAGATAAGCACGACGGAGTTCATGTTCTAAATTGCGAATCTCTGGAGCACAGGCGTAGAGTTGTTTGCTAAAATTGCAAAAAATAAAAAAATTGATTACAACACAAACATATTTTTAGCAACCACTTGCTCTGGGGTTGACATTCTAAAGATTTTCTAGTAAAGAATAAATACGTCAAGAAAATTGATGTCAAAGAAAAATCCTTTCATCTCTAAAAATATGAATTTGAATTCTTCAAAGCCAAAGAATCCTTGTGGCCCACAAATTGTGGCTTCTATTTCCCTTTGTACTGGTTTCATAATTTTCCTTAGTTGACATATTGATCTTGTAGCGAACTAAAAATATGTGGAGAAAGCCAGAGAAAGTAAATCTTACGCAAATGCAGCATCCCGAAATTCCTCATCCTTCATTTCCCTCATGGCCTTAGCAAAATTCTCCTCCTGACAAATCAGCTCTTTCCTTGCTTGCTTTTCTCGTTCGGTCTACATGATAAGGACAAGATAAGCACGATTGAATTCTTGTGTCTTAACTTATCATTGATAATCCTTCCCTACCTTGCAAAGACAATCTTGATAATCCTTCTCATTCTTTTCGATCTGCATCCTGTTAAAAAGCTGGTCTTTCTTCATGCGATACGTGGATTTGTCCAGGAGTAGATTTAGTCTGTTGTAGTATGCGTCTTCTTTACATTTCCGCTCAATCTCGCGACGTAGCAGGGTCAGAGCGTCGACATCCTCGTCCGGTGTGCATTCTGAGTAGATGAACTTGTCATTTTCATCCGGTTTTGGTCCGACCTGGAAAAATGGAAATCGATTAAACAATTGGATAATCCAATTTGGATTAGATAGGATATTGACAAAACTTGAAATCTCACAACTTACCGGATAGCGTCGACAGTCGACATCCCGGGTTTTGATGGTCAGTGCCACGTCCGTCATGGTTGGTAAAGATGCGTCTGTGGCTTCGATTTAACAATGGGAAGTCTGTAATTCCACGCTTAGGGGTCGATAATGAGTGGGTAAGATTTTTTACGGAGATTCGAGATCCAGAATGATTTTTGAAGTGACTCATTTCTTTTACCCGGAACTTTGCATGGACTCATAAACCATAACAATAAATTGCCCGAGTTTTTGGAAACTTCTCACAATTTTATTGGAATTATGACACTTATTTTTACATATGATTAGTATTTTCCAAATATAACATTATTAATCATTCAATCTTAAAGTAACACTCGAGATGAATAATCCATTGTTCATGCCACACATAAATTACAATACTAAAATTCCAATAAATAAATCTTAAACAGTTTAAGTTTATTTAAATATGACAGATTATGGGCGTTCCTTCCTTAATGATTGTTCTCTTGCGTCCCTCAAACTTAAAGTAACACTCGAGATGAATAATCCATTGTTCATGCCACACATAAATTACAATACTAAAATTCCAATAAATAAATCTTAAACAGTTTAAGTTTATTTAAATATGACAGATTGATGGGTGTTCCTTCCTTAATGATTGTTCTCTTGCGTCCCTCAATCCCATAATTTACACCTACTTACTACCAGATAAACTAAGTTAGCCCCCATTTACATAATAATATGCACACACACTCCTAAAGTAACAAGTTACATAACTCAAGCTCCACATTGACCTTTTAAGTTCCTAGAAAATCTGTATTTAGCCACTTTCTCCAACCAACTGTAGCTTAAATGACGAACTTTCTCTGAGTAAAGTAAGTTCTTACTGAGAGAGTAACTCTACCAGAGTCTGCTTAGTCTACGTAAATTGGTTTTCGGTAGAAAAGAGGCTTACTGAGTACACTGAGTATAATTCAAGCGTGGCTGAAGTAAGTGAGGTTGACACTTTCCCCGA
Organism: Folsomia manolachei; assembly: GCA_036491905.1. NCBI lineage: Eukaryota > Metazoa > Arthropoda > Collembola > Entomobryomorpha > Isotomidae > Folsomia > Folsomia manolachei. The sequence goes on from JAAXNX010002923.1 coordinate 8,110, forward strand.
GAAATCAATGTTTTCCATTAACTTTCTCCATCTCTGGCTTCACTCTCTTTCTCTTGAGAAGACAGTGGTGACACAAATATAAACAGCTTCATATTTGCAATCGACTTGTGTCTCATTTTACCAGTAATTCACTAAAATATTCTAAACAACCCAGTAACTCTAAAATTTGATACAAATCTCGCAAAGTTTCATATTTTCCACTGATTTACTCCCGTCTAGATTTATCCACTTGGTTAAAAAAGCCTGGTTGCTTTCACTTTTCTTGTTTACTTTTACTTATCTTGATATTTGTTTGCGTTCATATTTTTCCTTCCGGTTCCAGCTTTTCCAGAGAATTCAACTTTCTCCTCAGACAGGAAGGGTCCCAGCTGAATCTCGGCGTCTAGTCTGCAAATTTAATGGGAACAACATATTATGTAAAGGTCAAAAGATCTTTGCCAAATAATTAAGCAAGTCACTTATCTTAATTGCACTGCGCCACGAACAAACATTTACAGAATTAAAACTTATCACAACAAAATTACGACACAAATTGAAACTGATTTTTCTTGAAGCAGGAAAGCAAAGCGACACAATAATTGTCAAAATTATTGTCATTTTAAAAATCGTTAAAAAATGCACCACCTTATTTTGGCCAGAACTTGGCCCAGTATCCTCGGAATTTGGAAGATTAAATTTAACACTGCTCCCAGAGCCCCCACTGCCATTATCCTTCGTATTATGGTGACTATTTAGATGACATTTAGCCTCCGGGTCGGAAGGTCTGTGTTGAAGTGAGAGGATGAAGTTGGTTGGGATGACCTACGGGATTTTTTAAGGAATAACTTCGTTGACTTCGATTTGAACCTGTGGATCTTATCGAGGAATTTGAGGCTCTTCTCGAATCCTGGGTGGGTGGAGCTAGCAACGATGATTGTCCGGATTGTCGACGCGATTCGGCGAGAGAACTTCGTTGAGAAGAGTTTCGAGATTGGAGGTAGGGACGTGGGTCACCTTTTTTTTACAAATTACATAAAAATGTGTAAAATGTTCTGAGAACATTGTTCCGGGAACAATTTTGTCCTGAGTCACAGATCCTGCCAATTATTTAGTCGCCAAAAATTCGGACTTTGTAAATTGTTACTTTCACCCATGTCAAGAAGTGAGTTAAGGGGACAATTAACGTCAAATTCAGCCGATAACAAGAATGCAATTGTAAGAAAAAGATGTATGGATCTTTGTAATGTAGTGTCCATCAATAATTTAGGTAATTGGGTAACATAGTTGCAGAACATCGGAAGGAAATAAGAAAATGGTCACGTCACAACAGTAACAATTTGTAAAAACATTTTGGATACCATTACCTTGATCAGCCGAAAGAGTGACCGCCGGTGGAGACAAAGCATTGGCATAATGTCCTCGTCTCGGTCCGAATCTTGCCCTCGCAAAAATCCGGAGTACGAGACAAGTAAGTCCGCAAAATAAGGTCATGGCCGCACCGACAATAAGCAAAGTAAGCAAGTCGCTGTTGAGCATGGGAGCTTCTGATGAGACATAAGAGAGACAAATGTATTGAAATAATTCACACATTTTTTAATATGAATTCAGAAATCTTACCTCGAACACATCGATTCTTGGATTGAGCTTTGTCGTACATCTTGTGGAAATCTTGTTTACATTGGCAAACCGACTTTAACCCGTCTTGGAGGCAGTCTGAATTCTCATCGGAGCTAAGGCACACATCCTCTGAGAGACCTGGAAAAAGTAGAGAAAGCAAATCATTGCAAATTCCTTAAGCTTAGTGAAAGTAAATTACATAAGTCACGCAATAATGGTGGATGCAAAAACTATAAAGAGACTTATTTCACTAATTTCGTTACAGAATGAATATTTAGTCAACTTACAATCATCTCCGAGTTTCGCAGCTAGATAAAAGAAAAAGAAGAACCACAATTACTGAATATTTTGAAACACTTGTAGGTTAATATGCGTGGGTTGCAGTCCAATAAATATTAGTTTCACTGCAAATACTTTCTTAAGGCATAACAGGTGTCTTTCATGATGTTGAGAATAAAATTTGGATCTATATATTTCGTTAATAAGTGTTGTTCCAGTGAAAGCAGGTGTTGTGACTAAAATACGAAAGACTTGCATGGAAAAAGATTTTCTATGAAATATATTTAAAAAGACGCACTTTGACTAACTTGCATAATAAGCTGAGACTAATTTAGAGGAAAAGAGAATTATATTTATAATGAAATTAGTAAATTATTTCGTGGTAATATTTTCAAAGCAAAATTGTTTTTAATTCTGGTGCCTCCCTGGAATTCTGACTTTCTCATAAACATTAGCAGGTTTTACTTAGTTTTGACGTACATGACCATGAAAGACAATGTTTCTTTATATTATTTCAAATAATTTGTTTACGCCTTTTAGCAATGTTTACTTGAAATCAAAGATTTCTAAGAAAGTCTCAGCTCAGGAAAATCCTGTTTTTTTCTGAGACTTTGCTAGAAATGCTACATAAACATGTTATTATTTTCCATTATTCTAGCAATAGTTAGAGACATTTGATTAATTTATTCAATTGATTATCGCAACTTGTTTTGATTTTTGTTGTGTAATTCCAATTCCTGGTTTGTTTTAATTTTGAGCTTTCTCCGAAACTTGGGTTTGGAATAACCCTTTTTCTCAAATTAGTTAAACACTTCTTATATGTTTTTCATACATATTTAATTTCGTTCTAAAAGTTTCACAAAATTAGAGTATAAAACTTTCTTCATTAAGCTTCTCAAGCTAAATTTAAAAAAGATTCAAGCAAAAAGCTGAAATTGTGTCTTTGTTCTTTTCCCCGAATTAAAAGTGTCTTCAAGAAAATAATGTAATGAAACTGGATGAAATTGTATCTCTCTCCAAAAGTTAGTGTAACTTTGTAAAAGTATTTATTTACGGCTATCAAGTTTCCAGTTTCCTTTTAAAACCTACAACTTCACCACTTCACAATATTTTTGTGACACCCGACTCTTTCGTGGCCCATAGTCAGTAATATAATGCCATTTTGAAGCCCTTGACACCACAGGACTACTCCAAGTAAACAAGAAATTGAGTAAAATATTAGATTTCTGCCACAAAATAGGGTATCACAGAAAAATATCCACCCGCAATACCAAATTTGCCAAAAATATTATCTTACAAAGCTTCCAGATCTTTGAACTAAACGACTAATTTTATTTCCGATACCCACCTCATGTCCAAGTGCTGTTTGTCAGAGATTTAAAAGTTTGGTCCTTGTCAAGAATCTTGTTTCAGATTCAATCCGATTTTGATTGTTGGATTTCAAATTATTGTGCGCAAATTATTTGCAAGTTCCAGCAGAGTGTGTTTTAGTTATCTAGCAAATTATTCGAAATGCTTTCTTTCCACTTTCACCCAAGATAAAAATCAAGTTGAGACGGATAAAAAATGAAATGACAACCACGAAGATGAAGGATCCAGTCACATGTCCACTTTGAAGTTGGAAGTCCACTCTGACGAAATAAGATAAAGAAGCCAATCACATTATTCTATTCTTTTCCAATTTCATCCAGCTTCCAACCTAGTTTCGATCGATTTTCGTTTAATCAATCATATCAGCCAAGATATACTGACATGGTTGGATTTTTACTTTTTTGGAACGTCTTTCACTGAGGAATTGAGACGGATTATTCGTCATAATTCCTCCAGAAATAAAACGAAGTACAATATTCGGCAGGGAAGCTGGAAGCCTTAAAACAATTCAACTTTAATTACTCGGAGAAAGCAGGACGTAATTATTTTAATTTCTAGAAGTAACCGGAATCAAATGAAAGTTTAGCCATATAGCAAATGTTTGCTATATTAATTTCTACTAGCTTAAAAAAA
>JAAXNX010002924.1:0-11987 GCA_036491905.1 Folsomia manolachei
ACTCACAATTTGGTAATACACAAATGGTAACAAACAATCAGGAGTAGCAAACACGACACTAACACGCGCAAGATTATTAATATCATTCTTTCAAGATTCAAGTACATGGTAAACATTTTCTGACTTAATTACTTACTTGTCACGATTATTGTATAGCTACAAATTATTGGGTTTACAATCTTGTACAGTAAAAGTCTTTCTAGTATTTTTGTTGTTGCAACTTGCATCCTATGGCTAAATTGAGTGATGTGTTCAATACGCTTTGTCATTTTTTAAACTAATTGCATTTTTCAAATACAAACATACCAGGTACAGATTCACGAGTAAAACAAGAAATAATAAAATAACAAGTTAGCACAACCGAAAAAATACAGCAAGTAATAGCGACACAAAATTAAAAATGTACTACTTTCAAACTTCAAGAATTTGAAAACACAACCAAACTCCATCAAATATATTCAATAAGGTAACTATTGATTACAACAAAATATTTTCTAGCTGCACTACGTAATTGCCATTGTTTTTGTGATAAGGGTAACTCAAGCTAACTACATCTACGTCTTAAATTAGGAACACAATAAAAAGCATAACAAACGGTGACTGACTTGACAAAACATTATATGGTGTAAATAGCTTATGCGAAGAGTATGAAAAATTGGAACGTTCAAGATAGGAATTAAAAGAGTGCTTGGACAGAATTGAAAAACACATTTTGCATCATTGGAAATAAAAATACTGAAATAAAGTAGTTTGGCAATTATTAGAAGAACGCGTTGCAAATCTCTAGGTGCGTAAAATGGGTGACGGGCCCGGATTATTGGGGGATGACTGAAGAAGGCTGTTCACGGTATTTACTTCTCCACCATCCAGTGTGTCAGTTAGGTAGCCAAGTTGAACGTTTTGAACAAAATGAAGTTTCTCAAGGGGTGAGTTCACGGTCCAAACGTAACTTCGTACACCTCTTTTCATCCAGCGGAAACTTTCCTCTCTGAACAAAATACGAAAGTAGGGTTAAGTTAAACAAGTAAATAACGTTACTTTTTAAATAACTTCAACACCTTGTTGTAGCGTCCTTGTGAAACAAAATGGCAGACAGCCCTACAAACCACCAGTACACATTCTTTATCCCCCAATTATTAAGAGCATCCATAATGATAGAAGCCCAATCCATGTAAATTGTCTTTTGACGAGGTTCCAAACTCTGCCAATCGCTACTCCAACTTCGGTAACGATAATATGCCGGTCTCCAAGCCATGCAGCCAATTATTCGTGGGTCAAGTCGTCGAATCTGAAAATAAATGAAAATATATACCGGCTCATCAAATGCTTCCTTTCGAAATTATTGACCATAAATTACTCACATCATAAACAGCTTTTACATAAAAGCTCGACACAATCCCCATCGAGTACATTTTATGTTTTTGAAATAACGAGACCACAGCATTGGTAACCTACAATTTGATTCGTTAAAAAATCCGATTTGTCAAATCAAAACACTTCTCACCGTTTCATCATCATCCTTCAAATCAATAATGAATTTCACTCCCAGGGACAAGCAAAGATTCACAGCCTCTTCAAAAGTGGGCACTCTCTCGCCCCGGAACTTTTCTCCAAGCGGATGCATCACGGAAATGTCAACACGGCTCAGCTCATCCCAACTCATATCTGAAATGTCTCGATCGATTCCGGCAATCCGGATAAGATTGTCATCATGGAACAGTACCTAATAAATGAGACAGGTTATCATTATGGCATCAAAACGGAATTTTCTGTAATAAAATAAAAGACACTTACCGGAACCTTATCTTTGGTCAGCGAAACATCAAATTCAACAGCCTCACACCCTCTCCCTTTACATTCTCTTATCGCACTAAGCGAATTTTCAGGAGCGTCTAGTCCAGCCCCTCGGTGGCCTAGTGAAATCATGCACAACAAACGTCAGGCTTATCATATTTCCGTGAACACAGTCCACCCCGATAACCCACCAATGATGATCAACGGCGCCTCAGAAATCGTCGCAACTCCGTGACTACCCCCATTTTGTCCATTAGACCCCGTATTCGGTGTGGACGTCAATTTCGGCGGAGACTGCATCAATAAAAGTCGTGACCTCACGGTAAGATACTCGGGCTCCTGAGCTGGTGGGGACTCCAAATTATCATTGGGTTGCAGTAACGGACGAAAAGTTGACCCAAAGAACCCATCCACATCCTCCTTGAGGGCGAGAGGAAGCTTAAATTTCCAGAGGAGGCTGGACAGAAATACCACACCCACCAGGGTAGTAGGGAAATAGGTAAAGAACAGAGTGTCCACAAGAACAAGGAAGCTGCCGTAGAGGATAAGCCAGATTTTTAGGGAGGACATGCCGGTAAGCAGCCCGTCTTCGTACATACTTCGGTCCATATTCTGGGTGATGATTAGGTTTCAATTCTAGATAGGGTTATCAAAAAAGATAAGACGAATTCAATTTTATAATTCATATTGATTTTAATTTTCAAAACACTAAAAATAATGATACTTCCAGTTACCTTTGGTTGGTCCTCCTAAATAGTTACCCGTGCAGCTGCCAAATTACGCCAGACTTACTTCTACTGGTGTTAGTTCATTATTTAATTACTTTCAGTTAGTTAGTTAATTAATTGTTAATGTTAAAATCTAAAAATTACTAAAATTAACCCCACTCACTCCAGAAATGGAGTCCACTGAAAGTACCCGGCTCCACTCAATCCACCCCAGGAACGGTTGTGAACAAAGAGATTTCATGCAAAATGCTTATCAGCGTGATAAGGATGAAAGGATATTAATCAAAATAATTGGTCAGTTATCAATTTATTAAAATCTTTATATTTAGTTTGTAACAGATACTCAGCAAAACAGTGGAATTGACTTGAGACACTATTTCATTGAGCAATTTAGACTTATCTAGTCTGACAGTTGGCAGGGTCAGACCTTGAAGGTCGGCATTTAAAAACTTTTTAAAAATCTACTGACAGATAAGCAATCAATAATTTTATTCCTAGGAAAAAAAGCCATCCCCAATTTTAAAGCCCCACTCCGTCCTCCTCCAAAGTGGCTTGGTTCCTCCATCTCCATCCTTCACCTCCTCCTCAATACAAACATACTGCGCCACACCCATCTTCCTCCCATCTCTGGGATGTAAAAAACACTTCGTCCCAAACCCAAATCGTTCCTCCAACTCTGCCAAATGATCCACAGCCGCCCCCAGATTCGCCACGATAATCACCTTTGGCCACGGGAGGAGCAACGACTTAATCGAAGGGAGTGTCAGCGCCGCCTTGATCCCTTCCGGAGTTAGATTCTCCTCTCCCACCCGGGAGGCGGCACACCTCCACCGATAAATCGCCAAGTGTCCCAGACGTCGGAGTTGGTGTAGCGCCGAGAAATCGGATCTTTTTATCCCGACATTTTGTAGGACCAAAGTTTCCAGGCTGTCGGCTAAATGTGGATTTGAGGTCAGGGCGAAGAAATTTTCAATCACGGGACTACTACTGCGATGTCGCTGTCTATTGTTGATCATAAGAACGCGAAGGTTCTCAGTTCCGGAGAAGACGTCAAAGTTTATAGGGCCAACGAGTTTCCCAACGATTTCGACATGAAACCAAAAACTCCGAGGAGGAGGCTATTATTTGGGCGAAATGACTCCAGGCCAGAGAACGTCCTTTAGTGCCACTAAATTTTAGGTGGGTCAGACACTTCATGAGATTGAGAAGGGAGAGGACATAGTGCTCAAAAGAGGATGGAGGCAGATTCCTCTGGAGTCGGGCTGCATTCTGGTGAAGGGTCAGACCGTGGAGGTCATCTTCAAATTGGGGTGGGAGGCTGGAGCAAAATTCGAAGTGTTGGATCTCTCCTGGAAGGAAATGGGCCATTTTGTGGGGAGATGGTGTCATAAGGTCAGCCGGGGTGAGACGGTGGTCCTCAGAGATGGAAAATAGTGGGTGGGCGTGGGGTTTGGGTACGATACTCAAAAAGCCGGGATTCAATCGACCTTTCTCCGTGGTGTAGGTGGAGTTTTTTGAGTTTCTTGTGTCGTCCCAGGAAGTGAAGAACCTGAGCCATGAGTTCCTCCTCGGAAATTTCCTCCCAGGCTGGAGCATTAGTAAAGGTGTGCAGATAAAGGGTGGCTTGCTCCAGATTGGGCGCAGAGAGAAGTTTTAGGAGAATGGTTTGGTTTTGCCAAAACGCCAGGACGGTAGAGACGTCGAAACTGCGGCCGTGCAAGACATCCACAAATGATTGGATGTGACTGTCGAGATTGTGGAGGGGATGAAGATGGCAATTGTTGGAGTTTAGGGTGAGACTGGATAGTTTTGGAAAATGGAGCTTATCCTCGAATGGCGTCAGGAGTCCTTTCATCTTTCCGCTGAGATTGAGGGTGACCAGATTGCTGGAATGTTTGAGAGCGTCGGAAATAAAGGTGGCACAAGCAATCCCTTCGGGTTTAAGGGTGAAGGATTTTAGTCGGGATGGATAAGTCACGATTGAGTCGAATGTTTGGGTGGTACATAACCCGTTGATTCGGAAGGAGGGAACGTAAACTTTGGAGAAGTAGGTGAGGAAGCTTTTATACCGGAAGTCGCTTATGTCGATTGAATTCACGGGTCCAACCTGGTTACAAGAATCAAATCAAGTGTCAAGTTACTCACCGATAAGGATGCTAAGGATCGATAAGGATGTTTGTCTTTATATTTCCAGTAATGGAAGATCTTACCAAATGATCAATTTCTGTGGTAAGCTGTCTACAGACAAGGCGTAGCATTTGTCTATCCCTGGGTGGTAATTGGGACAAAATGGTTTCTCGGATCTGAAAATTTTATGTTATAGAGTGAATCTTGGTAAGATTTTAATACCAAATATGTGCATGGTTATTACAATACCTCTACCGGGATATAGAGAAAGTGTGCAGCTGCAGCTTCACTCGAGTACCACTCTTGGCCAACATTGAAGCTATTCAAGAGGCTGAGAGCGTCTCGAAATTTTGAGATTGCTGGACCCATTTTTTTTAATTTTACAATTTTTGAAACTGCAAACTTCAAAGCAAAGTTTCAAAAAAACAAGAAAACAACCTGCCACAGCACTTGTCATTAGACAGTTGTCTTAATGTCTCACATGGAGCTGAGTCTGGTTTTTTGACCCTTTCTTCCATATATGGCCAAGTAACTAGTTTTAAAGAAGTAGTTTTACTTTAAAAACTTTAGCTTCTCCACATAATCCCTTCCTGCATTTTCCAGGTTTAAGTAGTTATAAGTATCCCACAAAACATATAGCGACACAGAAGATTGATGGCTGTAAATTATGCACGAGTCAAGTTACACCTTAGTAAAGGATCTCATTGTTTTAAGACTATAGTCTCAAAGTCAAAAAAGGTTCACATCCTCCAACCTAACCAGCCGGATTTCTGTATTACTCATATTTCTTCCATTGTTGGAAATTCTTCACATGACATGGGCCAATTTTATGGTTTAATTTCCAAACCATTTTAATTCCTGGCCAAATTTCACACGGTAATGAATGAAATCCGGCGAGGCAGAGTCAATTGCGTGGGTTTCATAATTGAGGTGACGTGTTTCAATTTAAATGCTGAACTAATGTTTGGAATTAGTTTCATAAGACAGAATTTGCATGAACACAATTTCCTTTTGCCTTAGTAAAGACTGGCACTGCAAATGTAGGTGATAACAAAACAATTGTCTGGAATTGATACGATTTGCACTGCTTTAAGTCAATACCCCGGCCAGAACTCTGATAACCGAATGACCTATGGTGACGTTTCTTGTTCTAGCAGAATTTAATAAAGCTATGCAATATTGTTATGTATATAATACCTCGTCAGCAAGTTCACGAGTTACAAGTGTCTAAAGTATGGAATGGAAATTGTACTATGCAAATGAAAATTGCAGTTTGAAGTTTTAAAGAAACTTGTACTTATTTTTAAGGTTTAGTTGGAGTATGCCTTGTAATGCAATGACACAAAATAACCGATTTATCGACAGACCCACACTGAAATGATTTCAAATATCAAATTACTTCGATTTAATCCAGAACTTTATTTATTTTTACGTCAAAGTTTGTTGCACTTTGTACATTTAGCTTGAGACTTATAGTTTTAAAGAGCATTCACAGCGTTTATATCAACAGCCGCATTGTCTTAAGTAAGTTGTAATTAGATTAACACAATAAATCAATTGTTTTCAGGCTAACATAAACATGTACTGGAAAAGGACAATGGAACGATACAGCAATTAAATTTGAAATTAACAATAATAATTTTACAAAGTCCAACAACCCAAGAATTTGCTTATCCATTCTATTAATTGGCACCTGTCTACTAAACCGTTAAGGTCGGCTTTGATACTTTTTTGCAACTTGAACATTTTTCAGAGTTATTTGTCAATTTCATGTATAAATTCCTTGAAGTTCTTTACTTTGGCTTGTTTCACTTGTGTCTATACCTTCATTTATTTAAAGCTTCATTCTGCACATTTTTACATGCAAGTACAGCTAATTAGCATTACACTTGACTATTTACTTATCTATTACGGCTACTCAGTCTGCAAAAAAGGATCAATCCAAAATCATTGTGTACAATATACTACATTACGACCGCTGTAATACCATTAATTCAGTTATGAGCAAGAAAATATGGGAACAGAAAAAATCGAATGATATTCATCATTTTACTGGAAAAGAATGCAACACAATTACTAATTTATCCAGTTCCAATAGCACTGTATGTGTAGTATACAACGTATTCATGCTCTAAATAATTATATTCACACTACTTTTCTTATAATTATTACTTCGTTACATACTGGAATTGTAAAAGTGCAATTTTATCAAAGTTAAAAATTGATTGACATTTGCAAATCCTGAGTTCTTAACTTAATTACAACGGCAAAGCTGACTGTTTTTAAGCAATTTTAGATTTTTACTGTGTAAAAATAGTTTGTTTCAGTCCATCAAAAAACATTGGCTTTGAATAGCACCACAATTTTAAAGTACAAGCAAATGAACACTTTTAAAAGTTGGAATTTAAGTTTACAATCCATTAGCGAATTGTAAGTTTTAAGCTGTTACATAAAAGTCATTTCCATTTAAAATACGCGACTGCTCTAATTATCCCCACGCACGCGAGTTATAAATAAATCCAATAAATAAAATATCCACGAAGATGTTAAAATGAAGCGGAGAATGAGATTACACACAAAGTTGAGATAGTTGTACATAATAAGTACTCGATAATCTACAAGTCAAACATTTTAGCCTGAGATCAGAAATTAAAAACACAAGTCTTATTCCCTGAAATTCACGAAATGAATGTTTTCTCGATAACTTATTGACTTCGAAATAGAAAAACTTGACAGATCCTAGTCAATTCTTCAGCAGACGAGAAAAATAGTTTGTATTGTTGCTTCACAATACTTTTAAAATCTCAAATAAATAGGAATAATCTCTACAGAATGATCGCTCATGGATAAATTATTCTTCCAGGAGATCTGTTATCCTCCTCTTCATCTTCAGAGGGCGTCTGAGATGATGACGGTTCATCCGGCATAAGCTGGCCACCTGAAATGTTCCCATTTTCATTTAATTTAAAGCAATGCCATCAGTCAAGCACTATAATTACGCAATGATTATAGATATGCCTATTTTTTAATGCTGAAGTTAAACAACAGTACAAGCCTTAATTTTAATAACTTTATGCATTTACTTAATTGTGTGCAATCATAATTCTGAAAAATCTGTCTTTTGAATATTCCTCTCATTTATACAAACACATTCATTCATACATTTCCAAAGGTAACGATATAGCAGAACAAGGAAAACGAAAAAATTACTTGAATACGACATTAATTTTTATAAAAAGCTGCACCATCGAAAGTAAAAAAAAAAGTTGAGTACGTAATATGAGCAAAGAAAGTTACTAAATTATACATTATTTAGTAATCAAGCTAAATTACCGTATTATAAACTCAGACAGTTGGTTGCGGCGTGGGCAGGGCGTAATAAGAAGCAGCACGTTTCGAAATGACAGCTTTCTTTCTTGGGCTTTTCTTTGGCTGATATTTTTGAAATTGGATTGCAATTTGACGAGAAAGTAATCACAAGGAAGAAGCAGGATTGGCATTTTTTTGCATCATTATATTTGGTAAAGGTGGGAGGAAATTGGACGACGTGGGACGTTACAAACTTGTTGTTTCGCTCACGCCAGAAACTTCTTCCATCTGAAGCCCTGAATCGGTGGAACTTGACTTGCTATCGCCACTTTTAGCAAGTTGGGATTTGGGCATGGGACCAATTTGAGTGATTTTGTAACCCTGTCGCACTTTCTCATCTTCTGCTGATAAAAGCACAACATTTAACATCTAATAAAATAACATGAAAGCGTAATATCAGCGAAATAAAAATCTACAAAAGTTAACAAACTATACATTTGTTTGACATTAAAAGTGGAAAGAATGGTCAGGGACGTAACGTTCTTTTTTGACCGAGGAAATGAATATCACAAAAAGAGATATGTGCACAATTTGATTTTCTAGAAAAATTACAACCTAGAGCTGATTGAGTTAATTTGGCAAATATATTACAGCATACACTACAAATTACAAATTCTAGAGCAAATTTTCCGAAATTAAGTTATGACGCACACACAAGTATACATTACACTAACAACACAATAGGAACAGATAAAAACAAAACATTAGTAAAAGGCAAAGAAAAGGATACACAGACACATTTTTTTGAACAATTGAAACAAAAGATATCCAGTCTTGAAGTTGGAACATTCACACATCTTATTTACATTCAACCATTTTCCAACAAAACTGTAAAACTATATAAAGCTAAGCGTCACAAAAGCTAAAAAAAGTTTTCTAACTTACCCGAAGAGTTGGCAATGACACGATCACACTTGTTTTTGTCTGATATAATATACCAGGCGGTCATTAGGAAGAAGAGTCCTCCAAGAACTAAAATTCATTAAACACGAAAACAATATTTAGCTACTGTTAGGAAGTCTACGGTGTCCATAATCTATTAATTTCTATTCGATTTTGCTCACCCTCAACAAAACAAGTAATAAACAGAGAGTACTGTAAACTTTTAAATTCCACGGCTGCATTGGCATTATTAATATTTGTGTCATTGCAAGATGACGAGGTCAATGCCAAATCGGGATTCAATAGAAAATGTGGAGGATTGGCCTAGCAGGGAATAATTCCCAATAATTGCAGAGGTACTATTATTGGTGACGGCATCCATTGTAGCGTTGACATCTTTACTGTGCATCACTTTCTTTAGCTGATCCGAAATTATACCAATCAGGTATGGGCTTCCAGCATCCCCGAATGCATGGGACACAAGAATTTGGAATGCTTCAGCAGTGCCTCGTCTTGTTGGAATGACCGTGTACTGTTAAAAAACATTGTCATTAAATAAATACGTGGAAGTATGTGCATTCCAAGTTGTAAAGATTTGTAAATTACCAGAAGAATATCAGCTACAATAGACCAATTCAGGTTCAGGAACAATTCGGCGAAAAATATAAGCGTGAAACATAGCACGGTATGATACTGGGCAGTAACTGAAACAAAAAACAATATCATTTTTATTTGATGACACCGAACATTTTCTTGAATTATCCTTTCTAAGCAATATGATTGGTTTGGAGGACAATAGGTTACAAATCATGTTAAAGAAACTGACAAAATCTGGAGTCTTTCAAGAAGAGTGTCCATTCTTTCAATTTCAGCAACTCTGCCAAATCTTGTTCATGCCGAATTACGCTACACACAAAGTGCAGACTTGGAACACATTCACTATTCACAAGTTCATCATAAATGTTTCTTACCTGATGCCAAGAACATCAACGGTGTGCTACAAAGCAATCCAAAGGCACAAATAAGTGGATCAGCCCGAGCATTCCTTGTTCTAAATTTTTGAGCAGCATAAGAACCAAGCGGGACTCCGATCAATCCTGACAGCATTGTGACAATACCGAACTTGAGCGAAACTCTAAAAAAGAATACAAAAAATCATATAAATAGCCTCTTTACAAAAGTATACCTAATGACCGAGGTCATTTATGGAACTAGATCACAGATTAAATGTAAAAACAACTTGACATACTCTGACATTTCCACATTTTGTGCTCCTTCCTGAATCGTGAGCCCGTACGCTATAAAAGGTACCACACATAAAACTCTTGTTGTATACTTAATTATTTCAAATACCTAAGTACAAATAAAATAGTTACGTACTAATAAATATTGGGCCCCACCATGCTAATGCACCTAAAAATAAGCACAACCAAAATTGGACTTAATATTGCATTTATAAATCTTTTGGGTTCATTTAAAGCAAATTAAGAAGGAGGAGGAAGGACTGAAGGGGTTTATAAAACGTACCAGCCACAAATGTAACGCATGTGAATCCAAGTGTCGATAGGAGAAAGCTTTTACTGCAAAAAGAAAATATGAAGTTGTATTCCAGAGTGAGACACGTGACATTTAATTTATGATATAAGCATTTATTTTTTTCTTACTTTTTCATCAGATAAACTACATCCTCCTTGTATGAAGTAGCTTTTAAAGCTGTGGAGCCCTCACTTTCTCCCCTTGGTGGGTCAATCATTGCAAAAATGATTAGAATTGTCGCTATTCCTCCCATAATTGGGGTCACGCGAAGAGACCACCTCCAGTCCCCAGTAAATTTTTCCGTTTCGGAACCAACAATGTAACCCATCCCACTGAATAAAAACATTGAAATCAGTTAATTGCTACGAGGTTCAACTAGAGTCGAGACTTTATACATACCTTCCTACTGGAATGGCGAAATAAAAAAGTGCCAACATTTTTGATCTCATGTCATGTGTAAACATGTCACTAATTATGGTTGGAGCTATAGTGGAGTAACCTATGGAATAATACATTTTTAATAACCCTTTCTGATCGGTTGCCAACTTTTTGCTCACAGCATACTTGAGCAAGACATGGATGTTCGTAAAACTAATTTAACAAAAATTTATAACTTGATTACTTACTTGCTTCTCCAATTCCGACTAACGCTCGACAAATTACAAACCAGGTGAAGCTTTCCTGAAACGTACAAATCACAAGATTCACAAACTGCTCTAATTAATTTTCACTATCAAGTAAGCCAAACTTACGTCCATGAATGATCCTAACAAAGTTGTAAGACTCCAAAGAAAAACACCTATAATGACAACAGAGTTGGAATTAAAGATCGGTTTGGTATACTATTTGATAATCATAACATTCATTGTGCGGTACTAAAGTTCATGATAAAAGTTATGAAGAAAGCGACTAACCAAATGCCATAATCCATCGCCTATTATATCGATCTCCTAAATATCCAAACGCTGGGGCGAAAATCATGTAACTAATTACGAATACTGTTTGTAGTAAGCCGCCCTCACTAGTTTCCAATTTTAAAGTTGCACTGGATTTTGTTCAATATTCCTAAAATAATATAATAATAAAACATTCTCGTCAAAATTTGAACCCAAAATCAAATAAGTACATTATTGAAACATTTCAATTACAAAATCTTACCAGCAAGTGTAAATCGATCCATATAGTTGATGAGATTGACATACACCAAAACAAAAACGGTGAGCCATTGTGACTTTGTTAAACTACATTTTTGGTTGGAAGATTCCGTTACAGCTCCCCTTGATACATTATTGGATGACGATAATTCTTGTTGACTACTTCTACTACTAGATCCTTGATTTTCTAAATAATCTTCATTCACTAATTTCTGATTAGATTTATTGGAAGGTATTCTACTGGTTGGCGAATTTCCCCCCAGCACTCCACTGGGCGCATCTCCACCTCCACCCATGGGTCGGGATGACGTAGACATGATTCAATTCTTTGGAACACTGACTCCCACTAACTCTGGTCTTGTCAACAGCCAAATTGTATCTGAAAGTAAGTAAACAT
>JAAXNX010002925.1:0-11981 GCA_036491905.1 Folsomia manolachei
ACTGATCCACCGAAGATTATAAATATTTTTGTATCTTTTTTACAGAGTGGGAGAGGCGTTTCCCAGTAATAAATAATCTGGCTAGATTTATGCCAATCCATAAAAAACTGTGGATCCTTTCTCATTTCTCACGATTAGTGCAAAATCTAGCCGAAAAATGCTAACAATCAACAAAGCATTTTGACACGGTTTTATGGGTGAATTTGCAAAAAACTGGGAATCAAAATGTATAATTAT
This sequence comes from Folsomia manolachei, assembly GCA_036491905.1. NCBI lineage: Eukaryota > Metazoa > Arthropoda > Collembola > Entomobryomorpha > Isotomidae > Folsomia > Folsomia manolachei. The sequence goes on from JAAXNX010002925.1 coordinate 238, forward strand.
TTCGCAGGATAAAGGTAAAATTCACACTAGCCAAAAAAATTCCTTGCTTCCAGCCTGACACTGACATTCTAATAACTAGCTTCATTTATGGAGATCATAAATTATGACTGCAACAAATTATTGGTCTTTCGGTGGGTTAAACTTAAACGAGAGACTGGAATGAAACCGTCATAAATTCTGGACGGGATTTACTGCAATTTTCAGAATGTAAAAAAATTACAAAAATGAAATGGTACAACGATGGAATTGCATATTAATAACGTAAACTAATAATATTTGCAAAACAGATTCGAATATTTGATTCCCAATTTCTGCTCAATAAATTTATTACACTAAATATTGGTATTACAAACTATCCAGAACCGAATACTAATCGAATACTAATCGAAATATCGTCTTGCACAACAAACCTTGTAAATAAATGCCAAAATCCATAAAAAAATACGAAACAATCTTTGATCCGATGCCAAGTTTACCCCAAATTCCATCAAATTCCTCGTATTTTGTCTGCATTAAATCCAAACACTTATTTATTGCTTCCACTTTCTCTGGCCTTACTCCATTTTTATTACGTAACATTCATCCACCTGCATTTTTTTGTATTGCACCAAAAACTACATGATCTCCTCTTCTCGAAGGATGCACCAATCCGGCACGAAGATGACCTTTTTTGACCAATTCCTTCTTTATGTCGCTACCTTAGGAAATGGGATCGTGGCTCGTTTCTCATCTTTCATCACAATGCCTGCAAATTTCATCCCAGACATTTATGCTCCATTCGTGGACAATTAATGAGCTTTTTTTGCAACAAAATCAGCATGATTCAAATCCAAACCATAGTAGTTCTGGCTCTATCGCCGGGAGGAAATTATTTTTATAATTCTCATGTAATGAGAGGATTATTCTCTTTTTTAATTAAATCCTTCAAACATCACAGACAACCCTGGAGCGTTTGTTTTATGACTGGCTTAATTTTTAAGGTTTTTAAAGCACGACTGCCACTGGTTTGGTAATGCATGGGCTCAACTTACATCTAGACAATGTGATATTAGTACGAAAATTTTGGTAACAATCAACAACATGGAGAATGGCCAAAGATAGAAAAACAGGAGAAATACCTGGATGAGGATTAATTCTGAAGTATTTCATGACTACTTCAATTGACGGGTGATACTCAATCACACTATTTTTGCTAATATTATGCAATATGACATTACTTCGCTTCATCTTCGCGTTTAATAATTCATTATTTGCGTAAACAAAAAAAATTGGCACCATTATTTACCAAATTAATAAATTAGCAAAAAATTACTTATTTTAAAATAATGTACGAATTCTCATTGTGCGTCACTCTCAAAATCTTAAAATGGAGTTCATACCCAAATCAATTTACAAGTGATATGATAATTACCAGAAGTTGTCATCAATTAAATCCCAACTTACGAATTCAATGACATATTTCAACCCTTATCCCGTAACAAATTGCATGAATCCTGTCTCAGACATTGCTTGCAAGACACTCTACAATTACATCATCTAAGTCTCATCCCAGTCTATCAATTACTTCGCTTAAAACACAACCAATTCCGCAATTAATCCCACAATTCTCCGGTACAATTACAATTATTACGTCCAATTTACCAAGAACTACCGTCGGCACCTTCACTAGAAATGTAATTAGCTTTGCCAAATGCGTGGAAAGCCAGCGGGGGTCCAAAACATGAAATCCTTCTTAATTGGGGATTAAATGGACAATTGTTGAGCATGCTTAATGCTTCACATGGTTTACTCACTAAACTTTAGTCAGAGGCCGAATACTTGTGCCAGTAACAAGTTAATCATGATGTAGTTGTTCCTTTCATGGTAAATTTTGATTGTCATCTTTACACACTTGGATTCCATGTTGGGACAAAAACTAACATTCTCACATTTTACTAACATTCTCAATAAACTTGGATAAATCACATAATTCCATAATGCAACCCATCCCTTAACTTTCAACCTTTTGAATTCATTTCCTTTATGAAACGCAACTTTAATACTTACAGACACTCCCTCCTTACAGGAAGAAGACACATTTTACTCTCTTTAAACCCAGAAAAGTTTGCAAAAAAAAGTTTGCATGTCTCAAACTTACAAATCAAACCTCGCTATTCCACCTGTCTCCCACACCGGTGGCCGGAGCAATTACTCTGGTTAAAGCCTTATTAAACAAACTTTGTCGGACAAAGTTTGTCCCATTCTTGTACCTCCATTAATTACCTTATCGATGAGCTAGGTTAGCTCAGCTAACAATTAAGCAACTCTCCTCCTTAAGGCACGTGAACATGATTACTCATTCAAACAACTCAATCACGGATTGTAATCAATTATCAAGCCCAGCCATAAAATTACTACCCATCAATACAACTACTTTCTCCGCATCAATACTTACTTCTTAAGAAAGTCAGATTTTTGATTAATTCACCTCCATGAAATTAGGGACAGCTTAACCTCTTTGAAAAATCGCCGCTCTTGACGAGTTAATTAAGTAAAATATTACAGCCTCTAATTTACAACGTGCCTTCCATTCTCTGGGCCATAACTCATTTTACGCAATTGGCTACAAGGTAATGTTTGTGATCAAATAATCAAACATTTAATTCGAAGGCTATTTTTACTGTAATTGCTCCCCATGCTTAACAAATGAGTCTGTTTCTTATCAAGTGACCACCATAAAAGACACAAGTGCCTATCCTTACATTATTTATGTTGAGTAAACAATTTGTATTTTATACAAGAACCTTCTCATCCAAAAAAAACACAACTCATGTCAAATAGTCAACTGTACTCGTATGTCATCTTTGTGTCACACGCGAATTATTTAGTGTTTCGTCAAATGCTGCTAAGGTCCTTAACAGTTACCTTAGCCAAGTAAATTGTCACTGGTTCTTAATTGAATTCGCAATTTAGCCGAGTAAACATTGCCAAATAAAATGCTACATCTTGACCAATCACAACCTCTCGTGATAACAAAGTTAGTACTTGATAAACATGTTAGTTAGCCTATCACCTAATTTTGTAAACAATTATAGACTTATCAGCTAACCCTGCTAAGTGATAGGCTGCCATAAATTAATTTTACATGCTAGCAAATGACCTCTCTTAATAAGAGCCTCTTACATAACGAGAGACGCTTAAATTCGCAAGTAAATCTAATTTATTTGTGCTTTTTGACAATTAAAATTCTACTAGAAAGACAAACATGTAAATAATTTACCTAAAATGAAGATCCATTTATCTTTGTAATAAGTTTGTGGCATGCAAACCGCTTGACTTTGTTCCCAAATTCATTATTGTAAAATAAAAACTTGTCCAAGGTGGCCTTTGCCTGCTTAGTTTTGGTAACAAGTCAGCCAACACTTCATCTTCACACCTTTTTTTAATTTTTACAAAGAATACCTTACCCAATGAAGCTTGAAATACGAGGATAATTGCCATTAAGTAAAGTTAATCAAGTTTAAATTGGGTAATGTGATATGCATATTAGACTCTGACAAACAAGCCATTAAGAATCTTGGAAAACATGCAGAAGGCAGGACAGTCCTTGTACATACTAAAATTCTTGTCCAATTTAATTTATATCCACAAACAAACCAGAGTAGAAACAAAAGCTTGCTTCATTGTTGGATCACAGTTTGCAATAATTCTTAATTGTACAGAAACAAGAGGACGGAAAATGCGCAAGTTTGCACACATTTTCTGTCTTTGCGAACAAAGATAACCCCATTTCTCACTTATGCCGAGGATAAGTTGCACCTGACGCATAAAGAATATGTAATGAGTTCAAAAAAGAACAGACAAATCTAAATTTTAGAAAATTTTGCGACAAACCGTCAACAATGTGCGACTTGAACAGCAACTTTACTTTATTTTAAAAGTTTTAAAATCAACTTTAAACAAAGATCCAATCTTCTTCGGTCTTAATTTTAAAAGAAAGTTTGCACCCCTTTCGCCTCCACTTATCCAAGACGAGTAGTTAATTAGCCCGACGTGGTATTGGATAAATAACATATTAACACTTACAAAAGTATTTTCTCGATAAAAGAGTAATCATCATAAGTCAGCCAACTGAATGATTTGGTGTCAGCCAACTTTTTTGGTTGCCTTTCCAGTTCCCTTGTAACAAACACGTTGGATGAATATTCTTCTCAATGTTCATGGGATAATTTAATAAATTAATTTCTTAATCCTCCCATTTTGTGGCCAACTCACTGACTTGTCGGATTGAACAATATTCAGATATTCATCATACTGTTTAGCAAATCATGGAAACATGGTTAAAACCTAACTTATAAGGAACACAAGAGTTTAGTTTTATAAAGATACTTATTTTTGGTATTTTAAAACAAATAACTCTCCAAAACCCTTACTGCAAATCTTATATCCTTCTTAATAACCTTCTTTCTCATAATTCTTTTCTGGCAGTAAAGCACTGAATTATACTATGTTTAGAAACAGTAATTTAAAGCTATTCCATCATTTTTATCTTACATTTAAAATATCCGAATAATGCAAAAAAACACCTTGATCCTCGCTTAACTTTGCCAATTTCTTTACAAACATAATTTTGATCAAAATACCCCCAAATCCTTCTTACCTCTTCCTCCACCCCCTCCAACGTATAGATTACTTCCTTCGGTTGAAACTGACCCAGACTAACTTGGCTCAATGCTTTGGAAAACCTTTTATAAGCTCTGCTCTGTCTTATCACTTCCGCACTGGATCTCCGTCTAACCTCACCATTTCCTGTCTCACTTTCCTTCCGTTTCTGTGTCCCCGAGTTATTATTGTTCTCGTAATTGTTACCCGTCTCACTTTTCCCGGAGGGAGTAACTTCCTCTTTCCGAGTATCGACACACTTTTTATTTTTATTCCTAATTGTCGACTCCGTCTCCTTATCGTCATCATCTTCACTCTCTTCTAGAACAAAGGAGAGATTGGGCTTGCCCAGCTCTTTTTCCGGACCTGAATGTTGCGATCGACGACGAGATTTTTCTTCAGGGGCGGAAACTACGGGACCAGAAGAATCTCCGGGATTGTTCTCCGATGGAGGTGACTCCATNTCTCCTTATCGTCATCATCTTCACTCTCTTCTAGAACAAAGGAGAGATTGGGTTTGCCCAGCTCTTTTTCCGGACCTGAATGTTGCGATCGACGACGAGATTTTTCTTCAGGGGCGGAAACTACGGGACCAGAAGAATCTCCGGGATTGTTCTCCGATGGAGGTGACTCCATATTGACGTGTTTCTGAAGGGAAGGGAGAAAAATAACAATAAGATTGTTAATACAAGACCAGATGAGAAAGTAAGAGATCAGATTCAGGGCAATGTGAGAATGGTAAGATTGCATTGTTGACCATTGTTGAGACGCTGTAAGCTTAAGAATTGATGCTTTCTTGGTCAATACTAGGATTTCTATTAAACGACTAAGCTAACCTTTGATCTTGATCTCTTGGAAAGATGGAAACAACCCGAGCCACATTTTGGACAAGACAAGTATTTCCATCCTTTCCTTAAAATTTGGAACCTTCCCCTCTTACTCGGCATGAATTAGGCAATTTTTACCAAAAACTTTGTTGAACTCACTTAACTTTACTTGTTCAAAAACAGTGCTCATTGTTTCAAGTTATAAGATTGGAAATGCCCTTTTACAAGGCTGCCTTTTTGTCTGAAACATGAACAATACGCAATAAAATAGAATTGGTTTTCAGCAAAACAAAGTTGTACAACGCTAACTAATCAAAGTGACGAATTAGTTTAGTTAAATGCCAATATTATTATTTTAACTGTTTCAGTATTATTTGAACACAAGATGAACATTGGCGTCAAATTTAACAATTATTAAAATGAAGTTGGCAAAATAAATACCTCACAATTAACGTTGATCATGAAACCAAGCACTTTGTCTGATTTTCTGTGTTCCTTTCTCAACAATTGTGTAGACAGACTCACGCAGATTCGAGGAAAGATTGATTATTGATTAAAGATTTAGCAAAATATTTTATAAAAATTGAGAAGCTGCTTCAATTCAAAGTGCCCAATGGAGAGAAATGAGTGTCACTAAACTACGCATGTAACGCACTATGTGTCATTTCTATTGTTCCTGGTAAACTTTGTTTTGTTTAATTTGACTCAATTGTTTGCTATTAAATGCGTTTCTGAGCTCATTGTTGCAGACTTCTGAACAAAATTGCGTCTTGCCTGCCCCAGAATTGAAAACATTTCTGCTTAAATATCATTCACATTCTTAAGATCTCAATTTACTCTAAGTTTTGTAACAAGCTAGATTTCTCTGCAATTTTCTATTCCTTGTACACACCGTACCTCACTCAAGTGTTAATTTTTTAATTTTTAATTTTTCACGGCTAGTTACTGGACTCAGATTCCTGGTCGTGCAAGCATCATAAACCAACAGCGTTTATAATCTAAGCAATATAATAGTTATAAAATTTGCAAAAATATAAAACCCGGCGTCCAATCCCTACTATCCGAAAGTAAACCAAAACAAATAATTCTTACCTTGCCTCACTCCAGATCTTTAAACAATCTCCAATTCTTTCAGTCGGCTCAAATTATTTCAATCATCTCACTTGGAACTTCAACCAATACTTTGGAGACCCACTTGAAAACAGTTTCTAGCCACGAGTAAGTCAACAATGTGCAATTACACGAAACCATAAACACGCCGAGGGAACAGAATATCTAGAAGGTGGACTCCAACCTCTACCTTAACTCTAATTTGTTACCTGTAACAATATGGATGAAAAAGAAAGGCAACAAGTCAGAAGAAGGTTGTAATTTTAAGAGTCTCAACTTCATCCGATGCAAGAATTATACACCATAATTTCACGATGCCAAATGCCAGCCTTTTCTAAAACAATAGAAATATTTATTACACCCAGGTCAAGTGCAAGTTAGGTGTGATCAAGAAATGGGAAAGATTTTTGTGTCTTGTTGCATGATAAGTAGTTTGATTGTATAAAACCCAGATAAATTTCAAACTATTAAGTTTTGACTTATAAAGCCCAACCCATCTTTTTGTCGTTTTTGCTATCTATTCCGCAATCCCGGTAAAGAAATCATACTTATTCTAATGTAATAGTCATGTAACTCCATTTCGCTAAATTCCTCCATAAAACGAAATAAAAGTGAAATAATGTGCCGTCTAAATCAAATCTCCGACTTTATAAAATAATCTACTCATTTGTGTCTCTCCTGGTCGGTGAGGTGACAATGACAAGGACTCAGTCTGTGAAAAATCTGTGTTGTTTGAATATTTCGTAGATTTAAACCAAGATTGAGATGACATTTATGTGGTTGTGATGTGACACCGGAGTCAGTATCTGGCAGCGTTTCTGTACTAGACTCACTAAAGATTCAACTAAAATGTCCAACATACATTCATGAATGCCTGGTTTACTAAACCCAACTTTGGTGAACATAACCCGAAATAAAAATCATATCTCTGTTTTATGTCACCCTCCGATTTGCATAGCTGTACCGCACATTATACACCAGTTGGTTGGGTGTAGGATATCATTACACCCATAAAACGGTCAACTTCTGACAGTTTTAAAAAACAAACAAGACAGCTCCCGACTGGAGTGCAACAATACCCAGAATCTTGAAACTGCAACAATGAGAATCTTGAGACTACATTTATTCAGTGAGCAAGAAATCTATGTACTTTATAAAAATCTTCTAGATTCCCCTGCATTTTTATTCTTTGCCACATTTTACCAAGTACGGAAGCAACACCTTGGCAAGTGATTTCTTTGTAACAATACACGATTTTCACAAGTCAAATCAACTCAACCTCAGTAATATGAGGGAGGCAATGTCATCTAATTACTGGTATTGTTACATTTTTACCCACCAAACATCCCAATTTGGGCAGAGGATCAATTGGCCATCGGCCAAGTAAACACGCGAGCAAGTGTTAATCCAACAATTGGCAATTGTAACAATTGAATTGTTGGAAATGTGTGTTTTAAACGCTAAACAAATTTTATGAGTTAGATTTGTATTTGATTTAGTAACAGGTATTGTTCACCGGTTGCAAAAGTTAAAAATAGTGTTTAAAGAAGCTCATCCCCATTTATATTAGACGGAATTTATCTCCAATTTTGGACTCATGTAGCAAAAGATGATTAAAGAAACGCCGCAAGTCTCTGCGACATGGTCAATACTGCCCTAGATAATCTATTAATGGCCTTTGTTGCCGTTGCTACCTTTCTCTCAAGGCAGAATCTAAGGTGCAATTAGGAGACAATAAGTATAAATCAACAATCAATTTACTATTATTTATTACCCTCCGGTCATATACTATTATTCTTGCAACGGAACAATATGGACAAATTGTGCACAAATCGTTGTCAATCCTTGATTTTTTTTAGGCTCAACCTCACACGGAACAATAGTAATGGACTTCAGGTAGGTGTGAGTAAACTTATGTAATCTATCCTAGGATTATCCTATATTATTGTTTATTACAAGTTATCAAACATTCGATGTGCTTATAAGGTATAAACTTGTAAACCCTTTATTAGTGAATGTCGCTAATTTTTTTTTTGCAAAATAGTTCGTTTTGCCACTTTTTGGTCCACTTGTTCCTGTAAAATTTGGGTAATAAAAACAATTAAGAATCATTCCAGATTTGTAGAGCTTATCTTTATGTTCATGCTCGTGGGTAGTAGATAATCCATTTTCTATGAATCTCATCGTTACATAAGGTTAACCGAGATAAAGTAATTTTGATCATGTTACTCAATTTTGCTTTTGCTGTTTTTTGCACATTTTTTAGCAAGTATTTTGATACAAAGAAAGGATTACCTGAACTACCTGAACTAAAGTCTATGAATACTATTCTCTAAAAATTATTTTAGGACATGAAACTTATGCAAATATCAACATATTGCATATTTACCCAATTATTGCTCACTTTACAAAAACTACCACAAATCCTGCCCAACTAAGCCAAGGTTTACTTTGATCTCTTTACAGAGATTAATATTTATATTACTTTAACCCAAGCAATGAACCGATTATCGATTATTCATTGATTCGCCATTTCCTTTGTTTTCATGTTTTGACAGAATTGGGTTCCCTTTTGATCAGCTCAATCCTTAGCAATTTCGAAAAGATTTCAAATATTCAGCCAATATTATTCACAATACAATCCCGTTTCATTCTATGTCGATTTTAATGCTGACCTCTCCTGGCTCTAAAAGCATTGCGAATTCGAAGCAATCTCCCAACCTGTGCTTGCAAATATCATTGCACCAGATCTGCAATCCTGTTCTGTCTATTTTTCCATTGTTTGTTTTCTTACCTTGCTACTACAACGGAAACAGAGCGTGATCCCAAATAATTGAAGATATTTGATTTGTTAAGCGATGATTCTATTAAAACAAGATAATATGGCACAACACAATAATCTCGTTAATCAAAAGGTATCAAGGTTTCAGTATGGTTTTGTTTTAGAACAAAGTTTAAAAATTATTTACTCGCATTTGGAAACAAAGGGATCCGCAAAAAATGGAGGGTTGCAAATTTATAGGCTTATTTCTGGTGTTGGGAGTAATTTCAGTCATTTTTGGAGCACCGGCTAATCATGAGTTTGGAAATCCGGATTTAGCCCATAATGGTAATTAGCAACTTGCTTGTTGCGAAATCCGGAATTTGCAGTACTTCAATATCAAATATTATCATTACCAACATTTACAATTTGTATATGCAGTAGATGCCCCAGGATGTGCTGGAAATTATATGTTTCTTAGATAGTTCCATTTCTAATTTTCTAATTCCAGGCGAATCTGACAGAGTTGAACCAGTTTTATGTGAGTTTCGCTTATTCAAACTTTACAAACTTGTATTCAAACACTTCTCATGTAAGAAGAAATCTTTATACTCTTTAATTTCTCATTAAGACATCCGAGAAGACTTGAACGACACCACAAAATTCCTGGTAATTGATGACATGATCATTATTAGAAACCAGGTAAAGGCCGGACTCGTGCTGGGTACTTGGCCAAATGGCGTCGTCCCTTACAACTTTGCTTTGACGATTCGTAAGTTATCAACATTTTTCATAATTACAATTTTTGCATACTAATACTTATTTGCAAACTTTGCAAATAACTATATGTTCATCTCACCCGTCACGCAATGACAAGATGTGTTAAATCGTCGCTAGTTAATCATGTCATTCAAAATTACTTGAGCAATATGCGTGTTTTGCACATGCAAATAATGAATTCGCACAGAAACACTTGTTTGTCTAGACTTATCACGCACACATGTCACAACATGTGCCAATTTATAACCTTCCAGTCCCCCAACAGCGCACCATGATAACCCAAGCTATTGCTGAGATAAGTGCAAAAACTTGTATAAAATTTCGTCCCGCAACAAATGCCGACAAATATTGGCTTCTCTATCAAAATGATCCCATGAGTCGAGGTTGCTGGTCACATGTGGGATGGTCCAATCAAAAAAATCAGGTCAGCTCACACATCAAGTGTGTGATAATGATAATCATTGCTAAATTTGCATCGCAAAAATTTGCACTCTAATATTTTTCCATATTTTTAGCCCATACAAATGAGTACGGCCTGTGGCAAAGGGAACGCTGTCCATGAAACGATTCATGCTTTGGGTGGGTGTGCCAATTATAATTATTTTACAAATACATTGCAAATCAACCCCATTTTTCACAGGCTTTTACCATGAACAATCCCGAAATGATCGGGATCACTATGTTAAAATCCATTTTGAAAATATTCAAAAAGGTAAAATTTCCCAAAAAATGACGGAATTTGACTCATCCTAATTCCTTCAACTTTTGGAGTAGGTCACGAACAAAACTTTTTTAAAGACTCGGAAATTGGGGGTGGACTAGATGCTCCGGAAACGTCATATTTTGGACAACCCTATAATTACGAGAGTATCATGCACTACGGACCATATTCCTTTTCAAAGAATGACGAACCCGTGATTGAAACTTTGGTGGGTCAATATTTGCAAAATACAATTTTGCAAAGTCTCAGACTAATTGCAAAATTTGCAAATACTTAGGATCACACCAATGCCGTCGGAGATTCGGATAAGATGGGACAAAGAGATTATCTCAGCCCCCCAGATATTGGGATGATACGAGCGAAATATAACTGTAAAATGGAATGATTTCCCAATACTTTTTTTTAAACCCGTGAGCTTATCTTTTGTGCTTATCTTTTTCCAGGTGATGGAAACTCTCCCGGATCAGGTCCGGGAGAGGGTGGAAGTAATCCGGCACCCTGTAAATTCTGGCCATTTTGTACTAATAAAGAAAATTAACAAAATATTCCTTAAAAAACGAACAAAAATAAAGAGCTTGCAAAATTTTGCAATTTGCAAATTCATTCTATAATCAAATAATTTTTGATACTCGACATTTTATTGATTTCTCAAACTACAATTTCGCACGTGCCAATTATTCCGTATCAGGTCTGGCAGCCATCCATGCCTTAATCGCTGGAATGTTGTAGACATCCTCGCAAAGTTTCTTAAGCCCTGGGAAGCCATCCGTAATCGGAATCTTGCTTCTGGTCATAATCAACGTAATGAAATGAGCGACAATGATGTCGACCCAGGTCACATTTTTCCCGACGAGCCATTTCCCATTTTTTAACGCAATTTTATTTAATCGACCCATGTAGAATG
>JAAXNX010002926.1:0-11974 GCA_036491905.1 Folsomia manolachei
TTTTTATGAGTTGTCAAACTGATTGGTAGGTAATATATATATATTACCTGAGTTTATGGGATTACTGATGCCATTGTTTTAATAACTTTTTCTGAATTATGACTCAAATTTTATGAGGAAGCCTAGATATAAATTTAAACGCTTATATGTAATGCCACCGAGACATTGTCATCATTTATTGTCACTCAACAAAATTCATTGCGATAATAAGAAGGCTCAGCAATGTAACTTCTAATCGTCCGTGTTGCGGTTTACTCTAAAATTTATCTTTAGAAAATCGCTTAGCTTTGTGGCCATGCCTAGTCAATTCCTAATGATACTGAGAATGATATTCAATAATCAGTTTCAAAGTAAAACACGCAAATAACAATCATGACGTATTGTCACACAGAAGCTAGGTGAAGCTGTATAGGTACCAAAATAAAAATGATTTTTCATCTTTATTACAAAAAATTGCACAAAAACTCGACTATGCACAACCACGCACGGTACGATGTTTTCCTTCAAACAATACGAAATATGGAAGATTTACTCAGTATTTAAATATCAATCAAGGACTTTATAATAACGATTTGAAATTTTAGGAACGTCGAGTCATTCTCAATAACTACCTGAATTTGAGCAGACTCATTTTTTGCTCCAAATATGCAAGTTTGTCATTGTTCGTATTTCCAGGTAGCATTAAACAGGCAAATGGAAAGACAAAAAATTGTGGAATTAAGAGGATTGAATATTGCATGATATTAAAAAAATACTGGCCTACTCAGACGTTTATTGGTATTGATTCAGAAACCTGGGCTCCGGATTACGTTTATAAATATTGTTACCTAATTTGTTAATTGAAATATATACAAAATGCTTAAGTTTTCAGTCTTTATTGCAATAATTGTTTCCGTAATTTTACTTTCACAATGTGCTTCAATATATGCACAAGATAATTCAACTGAAGTTCCGGGAAGTGAATCTACCACAACAAAACCTGATCCTCCAAATGTTGAGGGCACGTTTTATCAAAATTGCTTGAATTTATTTGAATAAAATTGCTTACTCCACTTTCCTTTTTTAGCGGAAGAAAAGCCAAAACCTGCGGAGGAAGTGACTATGATGCCCGTCCCAGAAGATAAACCTCCAGCAGAGGACAAGCCTGCGGAAAAAGACAAGCCCGCAGAAACGAAAGATAAGCCTGAAGAAGTCAAAGAGCCGAAAGAGAAGGATCCTGTAATTGAACCACGTTCCTCCGAAAATTCAACTAATTTCACGTGCAGCATGCTGGAAATGTGTGACATGGTAAGTCTCAAGTTTTCTTGAGAATTGACGTCTTTTATTGACACTACATATTTTAGGATGACCCTAACGCAAAAATCATAGGAATATTGGAAGAAAAAGTTATAAAATTCGAAAAGAAAATGGCAGAACTTTTACAAAGACTAGACGAGGTTGAAGCAACCCACAAGAATACAACGGAAGAAAGTAAAGCCTACGTAAAGATGGAGATGGGAAATATTGCTGAAAAATGTGGACAATGTTCTGAAAATCAAGCCGAAAATACGAGTAATCCACCGATGGAGTCTGAACCACAAGCGAGCAGAAATCTCCCTTCAGCGCCTATGGCTGACAAAATGTGCCCGTCGACCCCTCCTACCGATTCTGATGCGACTGCTGCAGGTGCAGGTAAATTGCAATTTAAGGTATTTGCACCCAAAAATTAATCAACTTAATGCAATATTTTTTGCTATATTCATGCTCAGATTTAGCACAACCTACCCCACCCTCTTCGCAGACCATGTCGCCCCCACCAAGTCCACAAAATCAGTGACAATTCTCCACCTGCTCCACCAACTCCAGAGGAATTTCATCCCCTCAAGACAATGGGAGAAACTCCGCGATGTCTTGAAGGTTCTGCGGGTGGCGTCGTCCTTGTCAAGCGTTGCAAAGATAACTCTCCCCAACAGCTATGGAGCATGAAGCCGGATGGAACATTTCAAAACAAGGCTAACCAACTCTGCTTGGATGGTGGAGGTGAAGTGGGCGTGGTCACGGTGCCTTGTGACAACTCCAGTAAAACTCAACAATGGGAAACACTGCAAGATAATTCAATCAAGAACACGGGCTCTTTTTACTGTCTTACCTCTGGGGCTTATGGGGCCATCACGGCGGAATGTGATGGGAACTATTGGCAGAGATATGATTTCTTGAAAAGGATTCGACAACCGGATATTTACTTTGTGACGTATCTTTACAAGTGATAATAGCATACAATCTGGAAATCGATTTTCGCTTGAAAAATGTTTAAATTGGCTTTTTTATGCCACAAACTTCTTATTAAAATCACGAGGATTGCTTGACAAATAAATTGTAATGGAAAAGAAACATTAAAAATTAAATGGGCGTTAACATTTTGTTCAAAATATTACTCAATGGCAAATATCACTAGCAAAGAACACATCTAAAGCAATATCTTTTCTCAAATAAAAAATACCAAAGAAAAGAAATCAATAGCCCCAAAATATAAAGGGCAATGGCAATATAGACTTGAGTAATTTTTATACTCGTGAACGGAACCGAGGTCGCTATTACAATCTAACGCGTATGGTATCCATCTCCTCCTCAGTCGTAATCTCACTCCTGTTTCGTCAATGCGAAGAAGTCTGCAATTTAGAATTACTTGTGACATGTTTCTTTAATTTTAGTATGTAATCTACTAACCCATAATTGATGGAAGCTTTCAATGAAAAATTCTTCCTCACAAACATTGACCAAGGATATTTCAAATTGAATACGGACAGGGTGCCCCACATGCAGGGAAACTGATTCAACTCATTATAAATTGTGGTCATTGCAGTTTCTTCGTCAATTATGTAGGCCGCGGGACGTTGTAGGACCTCAGCTATGGCATTTTCAAAAGTTGAGTAGATGTAGTTTGCGCTTTTGTAGCGGTTTATTAGTTGAACAACTGCTGGAATGTGGACTAATGCCTGGATTTGTGAACGGATTTAAAATCCTATATTAATGACATAGCATAATGTTATACTATTTGGTAACCTACCTCCAGCATGACACGAATTGACGAGGTTTGCTCACCAAGCTCTATTAAAACTTTGTAGTTAGAAGATAATAGAGATTCTATAGAATTGATGGCAAATCGGGTAGTTGCTTTTATGCTAAACATGGTTCCCGTATATGTCGCCATTATTGCAATGGTTGAAATGGAAAGGCCAAAAAATACTGTTCGGAATCCCACGGGTTGTCTGGTCAGAATGACACATTCTGCAAAATCCAGTTTATCTGAAAACCTGTAAGTGTTTTGTTTCGTCTAATTTCGACATACGTTTCTGCAGAATAATAGCCGCCGTGTGGAACAAAGAGTCTTTCCAATTGTAACAAGAATGTTGAACAAAACTGAGGATGAAGACGCCAAAGAAACAAGTCAAGAAAAGAAGGAATATTCCCAGCCATAGTTTTGGACTAAACGGCAGAATAAAGATGTCCTCGATGTTGCCTTCGTGTTCGTGATTTATTACGGCAATGATTCTAATGTTTAGAAAAAAATTAGATTAGCAACCTCAAATTAGGCACTCTGAAAATTATAATGTTCACTTGCTTTGAATTTCCAACAACAAATGTAGGGTCGACCAATTGAGCCCTGGCGTAGTATAAGCTGTACGAACCCACAAAAATGTCGACACGGTTGGCAGTTGCCAGTGAAAAATTGTAGGTTCCAACTTCGGGGACGAATACATAGCTAATTTTAACAAAATTATTAACTTGCTAAGAGTTTTAAATTGGATAAGTTCGAAACATTACCTAAACCCAAGGAGCTCTTGTAAATTTTTAAAAATATTTGCAGCATATCCTCCTTTGAATGTGTAGTTATTATCCAGGCCTCCGGTTTTTTCGATGTCAATATCGTATGAGTATAAATTATTGTACTGAAATAAATGGATTTTCTGGGGAACTTGCTTCAAATAATGCTGGAATATTTCTAACTTACCCTTGTTGTAATTCTTAGCACTGTTCCAGTTAAATTTTTGTAAATCATTGTCACTTATCCTAACTCAAGGAAGGTACTATGCTTGGCATTAACCTAGCGTCTGAAACGAAGAGTAAGTACTGCAAAAAATTACCATCAATTTAAGTGACCTGCAATAACGTGTGAAATTTGCAGGTGGCTGGAAAAAGTTCCAGACTAATAAATTGTGCAAGGTTTTCATTGATCACAAATTTGTACAAAAGGCAGTCAAATCCAGACAGAAGATGTCAATTGCGATAAGCTTGGAATGGGAGTACACAGGAAATGCGAAGAAATAAAATGAAGAAGTGACAACAAAAGAATACGCAAATTGTAAACTGGGTTTTGAGAGCTTAGTTGAAATTTTGGTTATTATTAGGAATGTTTATTTTTTGACAACTTGAATAAATGTCAAACGAACAAAATTTAATGGTGTCAACAAAGGTAGGACGGACAAAGTAATATCCCACCATCAGCTATTCCTTTTTTGGTATAATCGGTTTTTGAAGTTTGAATACATAGATAGTGCGAAGAGGCGTTTTGAAGTATATGCAAATTCTAAAAGGTAATAGGCATCTGGGCTTCAAAGTTATGGAAGCTATTGGTACTCAACGGAATACAGATTGGTTTGCAATATTTAATGTAATACTTCCCAAATTAGCAAACTTTACAATTTAAAGTGTACCATGTATTTAATCGAATAATGCCAAAAATACTTGTACCGATTTTTTCTGAACAGTGGTTTGAAGTGCATGAGTGGTCCGAAAAAGTCTTTCTTTTTTGCATTTTTTCTCCATTAATTCTCTCCCAAATTCCACCTTGTTTGAAAACGCTCTGCGCATTTCTGCAAATGTTACGTATTTCTCCGTAATCAAGACGTGACTGGGGCTGTATTATTATTATCTTTAAAGTTCAAGAAATTGTGTTTCAGAATCTGACCCGGGCGTTGAATTTGGTTGCATGCTTTTGGAACTTTATTAGTGAAGGCAAATAAATCCAAGAAATAAATAATGGTTTAATTCCATCCTTAGCAATAAACTAATGGTTATCATCCTCAAAGAAATTATTAACACTTGAACCTCGGAGTTTCCCAAGGATTTATCCAACCCTGCTCCCGAGCCGCTTTGAAACTCCATTCCTTCCAACCTTGGTCATGATTGTGACTCCAAAAGAACCATCCACTGCCCTGGACTTCATAAACACCAATCTGTTGTTGTGCAAAGAAGGCTTTGTTTTGACATCCTAATTGACTCGGAGTAGCAAGTGACCATTCTCCCACGACCTGTTATTTCCATTCTCATAAATTAAAAAATTCCAATTTTATGAATTTTCATTTAGTACCGTCCACAATTTCTTGTTGACCTCGGCCAGCTTTTGAATATAGGAGCAGGCATGATAGTCATGATCGTCGCAGGACATTTTACCCCATTGATCGCCAAAACATTGATAGAGGTGAGCATCCAACATTACCCAGTAGTAGTGTGGGTCGTCTCGAAGATAATACCAATTTCTCCAGTCGATAAATGCGTCATGAACGGCAATCACGACGGCGTCATTTTGTCTTCGAATCTGCAAGGACACGGATATATATGATGTGAACAATAATGCGACTTTTCTGTCAACCGTAGAATAAAATTTGTTAAACCAACCTCATCATATGCCATCCGGTAAAACTGCTTCAGTCTGTTTAATCGGTTGTTGTAGTCATCCTGCGAATTATCGTTTGTAAAACAAATCCACAAAATTTGTGCAAATTCATCGCCGCAAATTAAATGCACATCTTACCCAAAGCACAGGTTCATTCAAAAGCTGAATGATGGACACCACCTGCCTTAAATCCGTGGCATTTGCCCACTTTGCAATTTTTCCCAAAACATTTGTGGCTCTTTGCAGATTTTCATCGGAAGAATAGAATCCAATCGAGCCAGACTGGCCGCTGTGATCGTTGCCATTCTGCGAACCAGGTGCTCCGTGAAGGTCCACCATTAATTGAAGTCCGTATTTTTTACACCATTGCGCCGCCCTCTTAACATATTCCCATGACCCGGAGACCCAGGGCTCTCCTTGCTTTATGTCCAAGGCCCAGTAACCGATGGGGAGACGGACGTGATTCAAACCTAAAACCAACCAAATCATTCCTTGTCCAGAACCGCAGAAAAATTGCGATTTTCTAAAAATGTGGTTAGAAACCTGCGGATTTGAAGGATGCAAAATCCTGTTCCGTAACCCAAGAGTCCCAATGGGAACGAAGTCTTCTTTCTGCTTCAGAGTAACCCAAATGTTGACACAACTTGTACTCGTCGTCCACCCAGTTAGGAAGGCCTGAATGACAAAACAACACGTTCTTGGTAAAGGTCAATAAATTTGACACCAGTCTGCCAAGTTGGCAGTGCCGATACCGTCAAATACGTGTGGAGTTATCCATTTCTCCAGTACTAGCCAGGAGCCGACATTAACGCCCTTAATCTTCTGAGTCCCATAAGCCCACCAGGCCCATGACCCTTGAAGCTGGAGACAAATGGCTAGTGTGACCAAACTTAATCTCATTTTGGACTGAATATTGTTAATGCATTATCAGAGAATTTTTTTGAAACTAAAATTATACTTTTACTGCGTAAAGGTTTTATAACCTCATTCGTTTCATTGTATCCAGGATCTGTCTGCAGCCCAGATTCAGACAACCACAAAATTATGTACATCCATACTTTGGAAGTATCAATTAAGTATTATTTATTGTTAGTTTAACCAACTCATAGTTTAAAGTCGGCCATTGATGACATGAAATTAGTCACGTCTTATTCCATGGGAAGAATTGGATAATACACGAATAGTAAATGCTGTAATACTACATAACTTGATATCGATATCGTACCAAGAATTGTGAATGTAATGCAAACTCTGGGTAACTTCATATCGTGAAATGAACAAATAGGAAGGAAATGCATACAAGTTGAGCAAAGTCAAACTTTCTGAGAGTCTCAACTCGGTCAAAATAAGATGGAGAGTGGGAAACTGAAGAAAATGGAAAAATAAAAATTTTCAAAAATTCTTTTTCACTTATTTTCGAAGGACAGAATCTAAAAAATTTTGATTAAAAAATAGTGACAGTTGGATTACATAAAGGGAATAAAATTGTTGTTCCCTTCTCGTGGTCGTATCGTGGTAAGTTATTGAGTATTTGATAATTTGATTTTGTAGCCATTTACATTGGAACATTTACAAAATTAATATATTAAACTAATTAATTGTTGCAGCACCTCAAATACTTGGGATAATAATCTCTCCGGACGTACAAATTGTACGGTACAATGAAGACAAGACGCAGTAACGACCAAGTAGGCAAGAAGGATGACATAAATGTTATCACGTCACCACTTAGGAAGAAGTTAAAAGTGGAAGTAGAAGAAATTTCTGACACGGATGAGACCCCGGCTGCAATGGCGACCTCTTCGAAAAAGGTCAAATCCTCCGTGGTGACGGTGACATCGACCAAGGATTGTTTCTTATGTGGGAAGGATGCTTCGTTACAGGTCAAAGGGCGACGACACTACATCAACCAGGTGAAGTTGTTCAAGGATTATCTCAAGGAGCTGGCTGCAACTTGCTCGTCTAGACACATGGACAACAAAAATGTCGACACTTGCGCCAACTGTGTTAAGGAGATTAAAGAAGTTTGGGATCTAAATCAAGAGATTGAAACAATGCGGAAAAGTATTCAAACCATTGTTGAAAGAGTGGCTGCTACGTTATCAGAAACGGAGTCGGAAAGAGGTTAGATTCATTATTAAGGAATCAATTAATTATTGTCATTAATATTCGACGAATTTTAGATTTTATTTTAATAAGTATGGGTTAACAGGTTTTACAACTGGAATCGACAATCTATCATTACGAACAAGAAACAAAAGTAAAACAGGTAAGTATTATCTGTATTACAAGGTACAATTATTTCTATTTAGTCACAGACATGACTGGGATTCATGTTAACCTTTTGTACAGGAAAACCAAACTCGCGACGACAGCCCCGTAAGTAAAAAGTCCATAGGTGATGGAAATTCTCCACTCGATCTTAATTCCCTACTTCGTGTAGAGTTTAAGCAAGATGTTTCTTGGAATGACGATGAAGACGAAATCCCTCCGGATTATGATAGTTTCGAACCTGAGCAGGATATGCCTGGACAGCTGAACCCTGAGCCTGATGTCCCTACTTCATCTTCAAATTCAATTGCGACCTAAACGAAAAAGCAGGCTGGTGGCGGAAGAATTTTTAAGAAATATGACCTCCCCTGAAACAACATATAGCGAGTTTGCCAATTCCTCACCTGCATCTCAACGACAACTCAAAACAAAATCCGTTGGCGCCAGCGACCCCAAACCTCACATCAAAAAAGAACTTACTGAAGAATGTAATGTTTGCAACATGCTCTTCATTTCTTCTTCCGTTTTACGAAAACATAAAATACTTGCTCACAAACTCACACCCGACCTCGGGCTGTAATGCTTGTTCTCGTAAATTTTTTAATGATGCCGAACTCCAAACACACGTCGCATCGGCACACAGCATGGATTTCGCTTGTTCTGAGTGCGGTAAACAGTTGTCATCTCGTCGCAACATGGCTATTCATGAAGTTATAATTTGTGGCGTTATCTGGGAGGAGGCGGCATTAGCTAGAATTGGACTACAACTACTTTCCTGTGAAGAGGAAGGATGTGGGAAAAAGTTTGCGAAAATGGCAGAGTTCAAAAGGTGAGAGAAAATTACTTTATATATAATGCTAGTTGTACTATAACTGTAGTTTAACTTCTGCCCATTTATTTCAGACACACTCTGACTCATTCTTCGATAAAACCTTTTTCCTGTCCTACTTGCCACAAGACCTTCAAGCACAAGTTCTCCCTAAAACTTCACCTCGGTACACTTTGTGCTCCTCTGACATCGGATCCTGCAATCTCTAAAACAATTCGAACTCGTCGTTCGATTAACGCCCAGAAACCTAGACCACATCGTTGCCAATATTGTTCAAAAAGGTTCATAACCTTGCATAAGATGAAGATCCATCAACAAAGGAATCACACCTCTGGTGAAAATGCTCGTGCAATCTGTGAACTGTGCGGAGCTTCCATTTCCTCGGGACATCTTCGTCACCATATTCGTCGTGTTCATGAGAAAGTTTATTCTAATTTTTGTCTCATCCCTGAATGTGGCAAAGCCTTCTTTAGTTCGACTGAACTTAAGGAACACACCCTTCGCGTCCACACCCCCGGAGGAGATCTGGGACCTGGAATAAGATACTCTGAGAAAACATTAAAATGTTCCCATTGTTCCGCCTTGTTTCGACATCCCTCCACCTTATCCAAACATCGGGCTCGAGTTCATCTCACAGCAGAACCAAAATATGCTTGTGATTCTTGCGAATTTAAATTTTACTCTAAACCGGATTTAGACCGGCATGTGAAAATTCATTCCCGACCAGGAGTAGATTGTACTGGTTGTGGGAGGCATTTTCAACATGAATTCCGGCTAAAAATGCATTACGAGAGGGATCTGTGTGGGAAGAGGGTGAAGAATAATGGAGAAGCGTCTAAAAAGAAGAAAATCGGATGGTGCAGATTTTGTAACACGATTGTCGGTGACAATAAATGGCTGCTGAGGAGACATGAGAGACTAGTTCATCCTGAGGAAGTGGGGGCAGTTGTACAAGGAATGCAGAAGGAAGAAAGTAAGGTTGACCCTGAACTGGATAATGAGAGGCCGGATGATGTTCAGAAGAGTGAAAATGTTCAAGATCAACATCAAATATTTTTTGTAGTGCCCGATCTTCAGGATGAGGTTGAAGTCGGAGATTCTTTGGAGACTTCTTCCGCCGCCCCTGTACTCCATACTCTTATTTCCGTTCAGTCTATAACCCAGTAAAGTAAAGATGGAATTAGCTACATTTTGTTTACGATTTGAGACAATTTTGTGTATGACTAATGACTATTTATCAATGACTTGTTATCTTGTACTATATTTAGCCTCCTGGTGAAATTTAATCTGACAAATCGACCCTAACGTACTTAGGAACTTCAGAATGACTGGTTAGTAGTATGATTGATTGATTGATTGATTGATTTATTACAATGGAATACCCTAGATAACTAGGTCATTACATCCCAAGGTTCATGAAAAAATACAAATAAAACAATACAAGAATAGAATTCTCAAATTATAAAAAATTATAAAAAAAATACGCCCAAAAAAGCTTTTACATATATAGATTATTGAGCTCAAATTCATCAATTATGTCAAATATTTCTCTCAATCTTTCTGCACACTGCAAATCCAATAAGTGTTTCTTCATCAATTTTTTGAAAACGTAATTATTAACACGAGGAACTGATTCAATAATATTAGTAGGTAGGTTTAACAAGAGATGAGACGCTCTGAACCGATAAGACTTTTTCATAACACCATTCTCATAACTAATATTAGGTTCATTAAATACAGAATTCCGAGTTGACCGACATTCCCTTGCCACTTGACAAACATAGTTGTGAAAATAGTTAGGCCCACAATTATTTATCATTCTGTAAGCCAATTTGCAAACTTCAAATTTACAACAGTTAGACGCATTTAACCACTTTAACTCAACATTAATATCATCGGAAATTGAGTCAAACTTGCTTTTACCTAATACAAATCGAGCACCTCTTCTTATAATTTTATCCGCACCCTTGAGATTACTGCTACCAACCATCCACACCGGACTCGCATAATTTAAGATTGATAATACAAGCGATTCTACAACAATCTTTTTTTGTTTCACGCCAAGAACATTTTTTAAAACTCCAAGTGACCACAAAGCACCATTACATTTTTTAACAACTGAAGAACAATGCAGTTTAAAATTAATATTTTCATCAATAAGCAACCCAAGAATCTTAACGAAAGTAACCCTTTTCAATGGCTTGCCACCTAGATTTACAGTAACATTACACAACTTCGGCATATGATTTTTCTTACAAATAACAAGCATTTCACATTTATCATCATTCAATTCAAGCCTGTTATCAAACATCCATTTGCTAATACTATTCAAATCATGCTCTAACATCTCAATTACACTATGCACTTTTTCAATTTCACCACAAATTATAGCTCCGGTGTCATCAGCAAACATTACACACAGTGAATTAATAATTTGTAATGGTAAATCATTCATCATGACTAAAAAGCAAAAACAACTGACACACAGGCCCTGTGGTACTCCGATATTAGTAGGTAATACGCTAGAATATATGCTACAATTGTTACATTTAACATTGACAAACTGTTTCCTGCCACTTAATAGAGATTCAATAATTTTTTCATCCACTCCATACCATCTCAACTTGTGCAAAAGAACAGCCTTACAACATTTATCAAAAGCTTTACGAATGTCCAACGTTATAAGAATACAAAACTTGTTTTCATCCAAAGCACTATAAATATAATCCGTAATTGCTACCAATGCATGTGAAGTTGAGTGGTGTTTGCGAAAACCAAACTGGAAAGAGGAATATAAATTATTTTGCTCAAAATAACCTGACAATTGATCAAATAAACATTTTCCAAATAACTTCGTTAAAACTGCCTGTATTGAAGAGATAATTTAAAATTATGCATACCTAGTCTCAATGACATTTACTGTTAGTTTTTATTCAAGCACAAAAATAAACTATTAAAATTTATATGCTCGGCATACAAAAGTGTTGAGAATTTGATGCCATAAATGTTTTAAAAAAAATGATTACTTCATATCTGCATTTCATCAGCGCATGCTTTTCTTCCATACATTTGTTTAATTCTGCTGAACAAATCGCGAACAATTTGGGATTTTTGCGTTGTGCCGTTGGCTCTGCCTTGATTTGCAATGTCCTTCGTTTTTTAAAACAACGAATACCTTAAAATATTAGAGTAATTTTCAGGTGAAACTAAAAAAGCAT
>JAAXNX010002927.1:0-11973 GCA_036491905.1 Folsomia manolachei
TAGACAACGAAGCCGGCGGACTTCAAGCAATCAAGGAATTAAACAAGATACAAATCAATGGAACGAAACTCACCGTAATGAAATCTCGACTAATACCAAATTCCTCCGTAGCCTCAGCCTCAACCCCTTTGGAAGAAACGGTTGGAACCTTTAAAATTTATATTGCCTTCATGTTCAACGGAGTGACGAAGGAGTATGTCACCAAACTTTGTGAGGAATATGGACGTGTCGCAGATATTGAGATTTATCGACAGAATTCTGCATTTGTTGTGAGTGCAAGCAAGATATACCAATTTTTGCGAAATTTTATTTTAAGGGAATTTGAATCTTTTTTATTTAGCACATGGAGGATGAAGACGCTGGAAGGAAGATGATAGAAGAGCTAAACGGAAGAATACTTCCAGAGTGTGATTCACCTATTAAAGTTTCCGAGTCTAAACATCCCGAAGGTCCTTCCACCCCGACGATACGACTTCAAGTTAAAAATCTACCGGAAGATGTGACTGCTTATCAGATTCGGGGCTTGTTTCAACCCTATGGCCTTGTTTTGAGGTGTACACTGACAAAAAGTAAATTTTATCCGTTGAGAAAAGCTGTGGTGGTGAGTAGACAACTATTACTTTTATAACTTCAAAAGTTGAACTTCTTCAGTTTATGGAATCTAAAGTTGCAATTTTTTTTAAAATTACTTTAGCATTTGGAACAACTTGGTGATATCCGGTCCGCCATAAAAGATTTGAGCGAGATGGAACTGAATGGACAGAAATTAGTTGTGGAACATTTGGCCGATAAACCAATAAAGGCAGAAAAGAGTTTCAACTCGGAAGCACCATCTTCTTCCAAGCCATTTAGTAAACCATCCCGAGGAAGAGGACGAGGTGGAGGTTTAGGTGGAGGTGGAGGCAGCCATTACGATTATGCACCCTTACTACCACCCCCAATGCCACCGTTTTTATCGGATTATGAATTTGAGGCTCCATTCTTCGCTGGTCGTGGTGGTGGTCGCGGAAGGAATGATGCGTGGTCGAGGTGGGCGAGGAATGCCACCTCATCTATTTCCTGATTCGGGTCGTATTCCAAGAGATCGAGAGATGGCATTGGGTTGTCCTCGTCCTCTTTTCCGTGGCGGCGGCCCTCCTCGTGGCGGTGGTCCTCGTGGCGGTGTTCCTCGCGGAGGTCTTCGTGGGCCTCTTGGTGGTGGATTTCCTTCCCTATTCGAACCCCGATTCCCTAAACGTCCTTATCAAAACTATCAATCATTTCAAGACGAGGAGCAAGATTTTGGTTTTGACCAATATTACGACGACCCTGCCGCCGCAGCTGCGCGGGATCACTACAACGATTTACAGAATGAATACGAACAATTTCAAGCTGGCATGATGAATCCTTCCCCCTCAAGCTATTCATCGCCTCCAAATAAAAGACCACGAGGAAGAGGTCGTGGAACCGCCGTTACTGGTGGTGGACGTCGAGGTGCTCCTGCGTTTTCAGCCAAAATTGGCCGTCCCATCCCACAACTACAACAACCTTTACCTTCACTAATGCCAGAAAGTTTTAATCCATTTGCCGAAGACGATGCCGATTATGAAGATCTTACCGCACCGGTTCCATACCAGGCTCATGCCGCGGGCTATCCGTCTCTGCAGCTTCCCTTGGGTGAACGTGAATATTGTCCAAGTACCAATGGTCGTGGTGGTGGTGGTGGTGGTGGGGGTCGAGGCAGAGGAAATAATGCTCGTGGTAGAGGTAGTGGACAATTCCAACTCAAGAAACAAATCCAACAAAGACAACAGCAGTTGCAACAAGTTGTTCAAACCTTCCAAACAAAACAACTCATGGTTGCTGCAGGATATTCGGCAAATAATTACCTTGTCCCAGACCAAATTCCAGGGACTTCACTAGCAAATGATTTTGATGCAAGTAACAATTTGACGACTGCTTATCCAGCCAATTACTATCAAAACCCGGCCGCTGGAGCTTCCTCCTCCCTGAATGCGGTACCCTTTGACTACTCCAATATTAGGAAAAATAATAATCAAAGCCAACAAAGAAAGGTTTTAAAACAACAGCAAGAATTCCCACCCGGTGTGGATCCCAAGGACTATGCGGGTCTCAAACCAGGCGCTAAAGTTTATGTGAATAAATTAGGAAAAGTAATGGTTCGTGGGAATCGGGGTGGTAGAAATAATAAGAAACGTCCCGGTCTGGGGTCGAAGCAGGGAGAACCGGGTCCCAGTGGATCTAATGCTACTCCGATTGGTGGTGAGTTTCAAGCTCAATATCAAATCCCTGGACCGTCATCGTCCTCATTTAATTTTGGGGGTAATACCGCTAATAAGAAGGGACAGTATTCGAAATATAAGTCGAAACAACAAGTAAAAGATGATAATCAAGAGTACACCGACTGGTTAGCGAGTAAGGCTTGGATGCATCAAGCAATTCCTGGGGTGGTTCGTCCGGTACAAAAGTGAGTTTAAGTGTAAAAAATACTATGAATATTTCTTAAGTTAATTGTAACTTCCCTATTCTATAATTTACTCTAATTACTTACGCAAAGTGAGGAATTGACTGGAAATGTGTATAAAGTTGTGCATGCCGATTTTAAAGTTGTGCATGCTGGCTAACGAGATCATGTAATATTTGTAATCTAACCCTTGTTAAGTTTTTGTTATCCTTTGTTTTTATCAATTTCTATACAAAAAATCTAAACATGCATTAAAAACCTGTGGTCTCGTATAATGATCACTTTCGTGAATGTAAAAATCTTATAATTTAACCTGTATTTAATGGACACAGTCTTAATTACATTTAAAACCTTGTTCTCTAAAAGCTTTGCACGATAAGCAAACGCTGTATCATTACATGCAACGCTGTAACCTATATTTAATTAGATTAGAGTTTAGTCTAGAGTTTATGTAATTAATATGTAATTTGATGTACGAAGATTGATTGACATAGTCGGAAAATATAAGAGTTTGATCTGATTTGCCGGATTAAAGACTAAATTTGAATTATAATCATTTGAAATTTTATGCATTTTTTCAAAATTCGGTCACAAGTTGTAACTCACAACTCAAGTTTTGCTAATATTACTGTTTAATTTATTTACTTCACTCGAATTTTCATGATCTACTTAACGGAGCAACAATCTAATAGAATTATTAAGATTTAAAAAATGTTGACTAGGCTTGCAGGAAAATTAAAATTGCTTTCACCTAGCTCACCTGGTAAAGATTTATATTGCCAATTTCTAGCCAATCCTGGAAACTTTATTGCTTTTGCATACTTGATTGAAATTGGCAATAAAAGTATTTAAGTAAAAGTAAACCCTGATCACATTCAATTTCAATGTACCTTGATTAAAATGGACGCAACCATTTCCTTTACGTCACCAATTGCTGATATAAAATCTAAGGAACGAAATTAAATCCCAACCCCGAAGCGACGACATACGCAACAAAATACAAATTAAAGCGAGTCAAATCAATTCCTAAAGAATTGGTTATTGATTCCACCAATTTTATTGAATATTCTTGAGCCTGGATTAGTCCCGGCCAGTTTCTGTCCTCACACAGTTTCGACAAGTTGCAAAAATCGCCATAATCATATCAACGCCATGACACAACCCCCAGCGTCTCGAAGTTTATGGCACATCCGCGCCTGGGAGAGTTATTTACAAGTTTTCTACAAAACTTCGGAAAAATGCTGCTTCCTCCCAATATATTGGGATGAGAAGTCAAATTCTTTGCAATTTGCTCGGTCCCAACTTCGCGTCGCCATTTGGGCGTCGCTACTTCTGTATTATTTGTTTGATGCGAGTTATCTCTTTGTCACAATTTGTACCGCGGATTACTCTGAGATGAGTGTGGACGACACGTTGAAATTGTTGTCGCACGCGTTTTCCCGGATAGGAGCGGCTGCTATTATTTTGGGATATGCGACCAATTTGAAGTTCTCGATACAAGTTATCAATCAGGTCGTTGCGATACATCGGAAGCTTAAGGGTAACAAAAAATAAGGTTCTTGATAAGGTAAGGAGACATAAACTGTGGTTATCTTTCAGATAAATACTACGGTGACCCCTACGCCCTTATCAATGATGGGATGCTCTACGTGACCTTTGGCACGATAACGGTGCACATCCAACCATTCGGTCCGAGTCTGCAACATTTCCAGGAACGGGACTCAATCCGATACTGGGGAGCGAGATTGCTGCCAAGGGACGTTTATGATTCAACTCTGGGTAAGTTTGGACTTATCAGGTGCTTATCAATTAAGTAACATACTTTCCTCAGGAATTGTCCTGTTCGGCTGTGGCGAAACGCTGCTCTGTTTCATGGCCATTTTTGGCACAGGCTACGCCGCAGTTCAGCTCGTCGTCTATTCCCAAACTACCCGTCATTGGTTAGGCGTCCTACTGTGAGTAAGATAAGCACGGATAAGGACACTTATCTAACTGAACCTCTTTCTTTTAGGAAAAGCTTCAAACCCGGACAATCCCTGAATCATATCCCATCCCAACTAAGGCTGTACCGGACTCTGGCCGTCATGAATTGTGTGCATAACGAGGCCTGCTCCAGCGTTCTTTGGCCCGTCGCCCAGGATGTTCTTCTCGCGGTGCATGTTCTCTGTAATGTTCTCACGATAAAATGTTTCTTTATCCTTCCTCTACCCATCCGTGGGATCCTGGTCCTAAGTGCGGCCGCCTTTACGCTGTTTGAGAGCAGTTGTCTAAAGGCTGCGGCAGAAATTTATGAAATTTCCAAACTTTTTTGTGATGGGATGACCACACAGCGCCAGAAAAGACACAGAATTGTCGGAAGGTCGCTGAGGTGTCTAAGGATTCAGGTGGCGAGCGCGTATTTCTTTCAAATGTCGACTTTTAATACGTTTATCAAGTCTGTGGTTGATAACACGATTAGTGTGATGCTTACTTTCTTTTAGGTAAAGTTTAGATAAGGTAATAGATAAGCGCTAGATAAGGTAGAGTGTAAATTGTGTAAGTGATGGATTAAAAGTGAGAAATGGGACGTTTGCTGATCCACTGCTTTATTTGTGGGAGGTCTTTTACGGCCAGTTGCTGACGTTTGAGGGCTGGATAAGCTGAGAGGAGAAGCTTATCTTGGGGTGTGGTTTGTAGGACGGATTCCCAGATTGAGGTGAAGTTGGCGAGGAAGAAATCTGCCCAAGCGAGGCCATTGCGAGAGATGAAGGGAGTTTGAGGTTCCTCGGATAAGATGGTGTTTAAATTGGATAAGAATAGGATGAAATTGTCGGCAAATAGCTGCTCCTTAAGGAGGTCCAACTGGGAGGGGGTAATACCCGGGGTGTAGTATTTGGCGACGATGTATGGCTTGATTTCTGGAAAATAAAAAAAGTTTCAAATTTTCTGGTTCTTAACGCTTTTAAATGTCGTCAATCAATTCTTACGAATTCGCAAATCTTGCACCACATCCACGACCTGGTCACACCGTGCCCGGCACAAGGCGTCACCAGGCATAAGGTCAAATTCGGGGTGGGAATTCGCCAAGTATCGACAAATCCCGGCGGTTTGCGTCAGCATGAAGGACTTATCCGGACGAGTCACATAAAGCTCGGGGACTTGTCGCCATTTGTAGTCTGAAAATTGGAATAGCTACAGTTTCGATAAGCAATAACATCAATTGATAAGTTCTTATCTAACCATTCTTAACATTTGACCAATCTGCAGGATCAATTCTGACGTCTTCGTAAGGAATCGACATGTACTGGAACATCATTCTTATTGGTTCTGAGTAAGGAATTAGAATTTTAAAGCAATTACCAATCAAGGACAAAATCCTAAATAATTGCAGAGTTAGATAGTTACCTCCCAGGGCACGAAGATTAAAGTAAACCAATTTGTAGGTCGTGACCATTTTGGATAAGCAAATGAAATTGGAACCGACAAACTGGAGATAAGACAAGGTTTTTGATTAACTTGTTTAATCTCAGGTTTGGGTTGTCTCAATTTGAGACTGTCAAACTGGGTTGAATTTTATGGTATAAAAATGACAGATTTAAGAAATGTATTCACTCTGACCAAGGACAAAATCAAGGTTGGGTTGGGCAAAGAATTGTTCTGAGAACAAATTATTCTTGGATTCATATCTTATTCTTAAATGGTTTATTCATGAAGGGTAAGTGTTTCATAAATGGGAAGCATTTCATAACTTTCTGACTAAATTGATGATTTTGATTATTTTCCATGTTTTTTATTAGAAAATTTATGAATATTTTGTCAAATTTATTTTTACTGTTTAAAAGACTTGTAAAAGGCTTGTATTTTAATAATAAAGTCTTGTGTCAGGCTTTTTTGGTCGTATCGTCAACTTCCTTTACAAAGATAACCAAACGCCATAACTACTTATCTAGTAAGCCTTGGATAAAAGCGATAAGTCAATAAAAGCAAGCATTATAATTCTAAGTTGAACGGACGTCTAGGTCCAATTTCCGGGTAGAATCATGGAACCCAAACGCGTCACCGTGTTCAACCCCTTCCCCTCGGTGTACGAGGAACCTCTCCAAATCCGAAAACCACGCCCAATCCAGTATGCCTCGTGTGTCCTCCGAACGGGAGAACTTCTTCCGGAAGAGCAATCTCAAGCTAATCCGGGTGGCGTCCCGTTCCGCGGAGTGACCACGGTTGGAGATCGTCCACCTCGCAAGAAGGGGCAGGACTGTCTTAGTGCGCCATTTGGTGAGATAAGAGCTTATCTGGAAAAGTTGGGATTACTAATTTTACAACCTTTTTTAGCTGATGGATGCCGAAATCGCTACAGATATCCGCCCGAGGTTGTACTGGACCAGTGGGGAAGTCGTGTGGAGCGGGAGGATCCGATGAAGGACCCTGATCTGAAACCGGCGATAAGATGTTATACCAAGATGATGCTGAACTATTATCCTAAATGGAAGAAGATGTTTCCACGCTCGTACACTATTTATGATAGGAATGCCTCGTTTAAGGATTATATCGAGAGGAAGTGTAAACATCTTATTTATGATTATCGGGATCAGTTTGAGCTAAGGCCGAAGATTTATTTGGGAAGGTTTATCTAAAGTGACAGGCATAATTTTTGTAATGATGTAAATTACTGTAAATTTGTGGATGTGTGGCTTGAACTAAATTATTTGTAATGCATTCGGTGTGTCAATTATTTCTCGAAATTGCAGAAACAATTAGCAGGCATGTGCAAAAAAGCTGAAATACCAAATACCCGTTATCGGTTAATATGCTAGTTTTCTCCACCAGCATTTTTAGTTTGAGCAAGTAGAACAAGACCAAAGCTGTCATTGTTCTGTTCTTGATAAGAACATCCAGAACAGTATTGTTCCTTGAAATAAAAAAAATTACCCAATTTTCGGAAATGTTCCCAATTTTAAAAAAGTTCAATTTTTCTAAACTTATCAAACTACGTCATTTTCTGTCTCTAAGTTCTCTCCTCATATTTTGTGCCTTATCATTCTTACCACCATCCGCGGAAGCTTATAATAACCAGGCTCGTCAACTACCGGAAATCTTGACCAATCTAAAAGTGGAGACTACCCCAGACTACATAGCCGGATATGGGATTGCTTTACCAATTGTGAGTGGAATGATTTGGCTCCTAGCTGTCCCAACGGTGCTTATCATGTCGTTTATCTTCTCCTGGAGTCTATTACTTCCCGGACCAGAGGATGATCATGTCGGTGGCAGAGGGATTTCGGGGTTGGGATAATTTTGGGGCAGAATATTTTGTAATTTATTGAGTAATAAAGAAATTGGCAAGTCGTCTCAATTTGCAAAAATAGCTTATTTCTTTAAATTCCAGCAATTTATTCTCAATTTATTAGCATGTTAAAAAATTTCCTTAAAATCCACCCCTCGCCGAGAATGTCTTGGGTGCAGGTCGGCTAATTGGTCGTGACGATTCAAGTTCTTTCCGCTTATCTCGCATCATATTTCGAGCAGTTTGACTTCCTCTCAGGTTAGAACTTGGATAAGGTGAGGAACCCTCGATTCTGGGGAGGATAACGGAATTTTGACATCTTGTCCTGGAGGTAGAGACTCCGATAAGGTCAGATTTTGGTCGAGTTTCTAAATCAATCTGAGACAGACGTGGATTGAGTCGGAGCTTATTTTGCGATGTGGCGTAAGAGTCTTGGCGAAAATCATGGGGAAGTCGGGCTGTTTTGCACTCTTTTTTGGGGAGGAGCTGGAAAATTGGAGTAAATTTGTTAGCCGATAAGTAAGTTATGATAACCACACTTACCTCTCGTATCCCATCCGGTGCAGAATGAGCAACATTCGTATTCTTCAAGATAACCAGGGCATTCTTGCAGTCATCCAATTTTTTGCAGAATGTCGCCGTATTTTGGACAAAGTTTGATGAAGCATCGCTAGTTCGACGGGTATGGAAGAGGACCTCAGGATTACGGCCTCTTGCAGTGCGACATGGTCTCAATCCGACGGGTTCAAGATCCAGGTCACTGTGACGCCGTTCTCCACGCGCGGTTTGTGGATATCTCGGCTTATCTCGGGGCGTGGCGTTTAATTCCAAGTGAGACCTTAACTTCTGAAGGGCAGCATCATACTCGGTTGGCGATCCTGGCGACATCTTATCAGAAACCTCTTGAAAATCTGGCTGTCTCCACTGCAGCGAGAGTAGTTTAGGATCCCGTGGTTTCTGTTCAAGCGATAACAACCCCGCCGCCAAGACGGAGACCGAGCGACCTTGAAGCGCCCTTATCTGTGTCACTAGGTCATCCTCCAGCACCCAACCCATCCCTTGGGCAGACTCCTCCCCTTCTAGTTTGACGCCAAACTGGGATGACCAATCCTTAACAAAGGCATCCAGTTCTAAACATCCTTCCGCCTCTTGGAGAAGCTGTTCTATCTCTAAACGATCCTTATCCTTGAGTCCACCCTTATCTGGGGAAGTTATCTGCAAATCTTGAACCGAGCCGGCGTCCCCGCCGCCCTCAAGGTCGAGGTCAAAGGCGTGGGTAAGAAATTCGTCGTAAATTGAGAGCAAGGCGTCCTCAGCACCTTCAAGATCCAGAGGAACACCTTGACATGATGGTGGCGTCGGGAGGAGCCTAGTTCGGGATGTCGTCAAGTTGGGACCTTGGCGAGATCTTGGTCGACTTCTGGCTCTGGTGTCGACGGGTCGCAGGTTTTTTGGCGATTTCTTGTCCAATACCCGGGAGCAGAAGTCGTCCACATTATTTAGGCTGGAGAGGAATTGGAAGGGTGCCAAGTGCGTGTCGGAGCCAGTTCGGATCGGTTTGGGGCCCAATTGTGAGGATAACTCGGATAAAATGGAGGCGCGGTCTGAAGCCTTTTCCTCGCGGATGGATTTACTCGTGGCGCGACCGGATTGGAGGGCTGGAGGGAGGAGACGGATAAGGGAGTCGATTTTGGAGTCGATTTGTGGCAGTGGGATCGCCGTTTTGATTCGGGTGGAGCAGGTGGGACAGGAACAGGACAGAGAGGGGAGGAGATCGAGGCAGTAGGTGCAAAAGATGTGGCCGCAGTCGAGGACTTTGGCCTGGGTAAGATAAGATAAGGTAAGAATGAAGGCGATTACTGAGTAAAGGAGCTTATCATGCAAACCTGGATAAGCAGTTCGTGACAGATTTTGCAGTAGTAGGCTCTTTGTAGGGTTTCCAGGATTTCGATGTGGGGTGGAATTAC
The DNA here is from genome assembly GCA_036491905.1 of Folsomia manolachei. Classification (NCBI taxonomy): domain Eukaryota; kingdom Metazoa; phylum Arthropoda; class Collembola; order Entomobryomorpha; family Isotomidae; genus Folsomia; species Folsomia manolachei. The sequence goes on from JAAXNX010002927.1 coordinate 9,695, forward strand.
TATTTTGTCGTCCATAATTTGATAAGGTCACTGGTTGTGTGACCTATGCTACGGGACTATTACTGGAACGGAACGGATGGATACAAAATAGTACCAACCAGAGGAGGGAGTGGTTGATTTTTTGCTCAGTAAAGAAGTGAAGGGTTATCCAAAATTTTGTTTGGATAATAGATCTATGACTACTTTATCAACAATGGACAAGACAAGCACAGTGCAAATTAAATGATGCATAGTAAATTGTCAAAATATTTTTAAAATGTGTTGCAAGCCTGGGACAAAAATGATTAGTCATTAATAACTCTATTTTAGACAGATGCAGTTTTTGAGCTTCGAATTGCTGTAAATTTCTTATTTTACTTAAGATGTCTATTTCTAAATTGTAACAAATTAGAATCAGTCTATTATTGTAAAATTTACAGGATATAAGATCCTGTAACTGGACATCACGTACACATTCCTTATGTAATGTAATTTACTTACGTAATTTATTTACCTAAATCCACAAAAACAAGGGTTTTCCACCGAAAAGTCGGGGAGAAAGGGCTAAGTGCTTTAAACTAGGAAGTGTCTGAGTCTGCACGCGACTTAAAGCATGAAACAACCACCCTTGGCACTAATCGGGTAAAAAAGACACATTTGATACCCACACATCCATCCGGATTGACATTTATTGTCGTGTTTTACATAATTTGCTCACTTTCCCTTTGTTACTCATGCACGGATTAAAGAGATAAATAGCGGAGTGAAAGTGGCAGGGACGGAGTCATTTAATTTCCTGGAATTCTACGTAATCACGCACTTTTTCATTTTGGTAGAAAATAGTAAATGGACACTAAAACACAGTACATTAGCGGATAGATGCAAACATTTCATGTCGTTAGCGTGTGTCAGAGTCAAGCGATTCCGTGATCCAGAAAATTTGACCAAAGGATTTTTTTTACCAACTTTGTCGTCAGTGTCTTTTTAGCTTTTTCAGAGATAAGTGGTTACCAGTTTGTTTGGCAGGAGAAAGTATTTTTTTCGGAAATTATCAAAAACTTATTTCCAATGGGAGACCCCGTTCCTAGTGTGGGTGGAAATATGGCAGCCACAACTAAAGCAGCCACAACTAAAGCAGCGATTGCCACTGTGACGGGTGGGAATCCGGCATATGGCTTCAATTCCACTCTTGCCAATGTCGCCGCAACGTCAACGCCAAGCAGATTGGCTTATGGTTGTGCTCCGGGCTATTTGTTAAGCATGCCGGGATTTCTGAGGATTCTAAACATTGTAAGGAAGACATTGCAATGATGTATTGCCAATTGGTATCAATTTTCTTGGAATTTTAGGCATTTGGAGCTATCGCCCTAGGATTATGGCTGCCTGGTAGACCACCAATTTATGAGATTTGCAAAAATTGGCAGGACTTTGTTAAGTTTCTTATTTTTAGGATATGAGCACGAATTTCTTGGAGATCGCGTCAATCTTCAGAATGGCGATACGGAGCGAGGTACAGAACATAAAGAATAAGTTACAAATACTGCAAAATTGCATGTAAAATTCCATGAATTTGCAATATCTAGGTTATGGAAATGGCTGGAAGCGAGAACCACTCAACCAATTTGTCCTCGCAGCCATTGTGATTTGTCTCATTGCCTCCATCATCCTCCTCGTGGCGTTAATCGTCGTCAAACAAGCCACCGTGGATTGGAATCGATTGGTAAGCCGAGGTTATCGCAGGATTATTGCAAAAATGTGCGCAAAAATGTGCTTATCTTTCTTTCTACATATTTACTCCCACAGAACAAATTCATCCACCTCGGCCTCGCCCTGTTTTTATTTATCGCCTCCATCTGCGCCATCTTTGGCGTCTGGTACTTTAACGAGAACTGCTGTCACGTCAGCATGGATTTTGAAGGGTCTGGACTAACATTCTCCATCGCCACGGATGAAGGGAATTATGTCCGCCATTGTTACTGTTATCTGACAAAATACCTCAATCTGGGAGATCAATACCAATCAAGTGTGAAGGAAACTACGCTTTATGACGCCATCAAACGCCCAGATGTGTCAGGATTTGATCATCGGTGGACCTTTGCGGCGCATGATTTGCCTCCTCATATTGCAGCTATTGTGAGTTGGTCATATATCGACATTTTTGGATAACGACTTATCAATTGCTTTTCTTACAGTTCATCATTTTCATCAACTCCATCTTTTACTTTCTCGGCTTTCTCTTTTCCAAAGCGAAGTAAATGACGCCAAGGATTTGCCCAGGAGCTGATTTTATTTAACTTTAT
>JAAXNX010002928.1:0-11967 GCA_036491905.1 Folsomia manolachei
TAAAAGCTTTATTCTTTTTTACTAGTTACATATTATCTGATTTCATGAGAACTTTAATTTATAAAATTTCTTTTGGTCGACGGAAACAATAGAAAAGGCGTGAAAAGATAGCCTTGACCCGTAATCTCGTTTGTGTACGTCAATGTACTTAGCAATACTTGCTAATACTTTAACGTAATGCGGCTTATGTAAAACAACGTTTTAAACATTAAATATACTGCAAAAAATCAAAACATTGCAATTTTCTGCAAATACAAAAAAATGACACAATAATGCGTGAGTAGTACGTAACAACGTGAGAATTCATTATCATTATCTATGGTTTATTATGCATCTTTATACAACACTCAACCCCAGTTTGATTTGATTATGCATGGATTACATCCCCTGCATAAATTAAAAAATATATTAGCAGCCCATAAATCACAACAATCGCATCAACTTATTTCATAATTATTGAAATGCGGTGAAACCTTAATGTATTACTTTGGTTATGAGATTCATTTTCATTTCATTCCATAGTATGGAGTCCATACATATAGAAGTAAATCTATGTTTCATTCAGTGGCAGTGGTTGGATAGGTCTCGAAATCATAATAATTCTCTATCTAATGCACTGCACATCCGTTTTATAATTGTGGGATAACCCCAACTTAACACACAGACACAAAATCAATCATTATTATGACAGTAAAAGTTCCCAGTTGTATCAAATTATGATTTGTGAACCTATTGCAAATTGCAAATGCTTCTGTTTTGTAACAAGGTAGACAAGAAGATGTAACGTAGTTGCATGTACATAAGTACTTTGAGGCATCCGGGATCTAAAATGAAAAATCTGGGTCAGCAAACAGCCTCAAGGTGTCCCGAAAGCTTGCACAGGTACATATTTATCTGTGTATGGTACACATTGTGTCGTCTTTGGTTGTCTATTCTCAACAAATCTCAAATAGTGAATGAGATGTAACAGACCACCACCAAAGATATTCGGGACATTGCACAATGCATCATGAGAAAGCAAGCATTTTTCACTTTCGTTATGGGCTTCATAAATAAATAACAAATGCTAATATCCAAGCCTTAGTTCAATCTGTGCAAAATGCCATTGTTTGCATAAGCGAGGTTATTTATAAATTGTTACAATTTTTTGTGGGTAGCTTTTGCGAAATTTGTTTGAGATGCTTAAAGATGTTGTAAGCCTGATTTAAAATTAGACCTTTTCTAAAAAAAATTATGATAGGTTAAACAAGACCAGACAAATGAATAACAAAAGTTTGAATGTATTTTGGATAAACAACTCAATTTGCAATTTTGCTTTTGTAAACTTTGAATTAGGATTTGCAATATGGTAATCTAGTGCAGAAAATAAAAATGTCAGCAAGGTATGAGAAATTGTGTAGAAATGAATAATGGTTGAGAAATCCACCACAATTTTGGGTTAGTTAGGGCCGGTTATTTGATTGTGATAAGATTTTTATTATTGTGGTTGACGCTAATCAACTCATTATATTATTTGTTGCAGATCTGATGATAGAGAGCAGAAATAAGAGTTTTACTCAACCATTCAACAAACTACTAATCTGACCAACCTCAACCACAATGGGGCGATGTAGCCCCAACAAGTTAAGACGATTAGCTACCAACACGAAGTCTTCTACAAGCCATCACGATTACCAGTTACTGGCAAACAATAGAAAATCAATTGTAATGGATCCCTCCCCCAACTACGTCCATTATCCTCCCTCCTTCAACAGTAATGACAATTATGAGCCATCGGCTTATCCACCCCAAATAATAGTTGCCAAATCCCCCAATCCCCTTTCCAGGAGAAAGCAATCATTTTTTTCAACCCACAGAAAATCTTACTTTAGAAAATGCAAACATTTAAATATTTGGCAATTAGCTGCAGTATTTTTAGTCGTAATACTTTCTTCTGAAAACCTTTTTCGCTTTTGTTCATCGGAGCCGATTGTGCCAAGAAATGTCCGTTCATCTCTGGTGAGACCCACACGGGTTACTTATGGAGATATTGAAAAAGCCAATCGAACTTGTGCCCCCAAGGACACCTGTGCCCCATCAAGGCATGGTAAGTGACTATCCATTTGTGCAGCCATTATTGAATTGAAAAAATAATCCAGATTTTGATTTTATTTTATGTACTTTATTATCCTCACAGATCGAAATGGTGCCATGATGAACGACGTTAAGAGAAGAAATTGCTTTTGCGACAAACAATGTATAGTTTATGAAGACTGTTGTGTGGATTCACCCTTTAGACGAGATCCTAATGTCACCTACAAGAAAAGTGATGTCTTTAAATGCGTCCAGCTCAGACACTACGGATCTTACTACATGAATTCTAAATGTCCGGCTTCATGGAAGGATGATATGGTTAGTAATTTCTCGCCTATTTTACCTTCTGCTACTGTAAACTAACAATAAAAACAAACGGAAGAAGAAAAACTACAATATAATTTTAGACCACAAATTTGCTCAAATCAATGTGGCCAGACACGGTCGAAATTCGCAAAATTTTTAATAGAAACGAGAAATCGTGACAAAAGTTATCATAGCAAAGTGATCATTGTTTTGAAACATGGAAGCTAATAAACTAGTAAGGCAGTGTTATGAGCCATTGAGGATTCGTTTCATTTAACAATACATATTTATCATTTTGTCCCAGACACGACTTTTTTGATTTGCGTATTAGAGTATCGGTATACACTTCATCTTTCAGCAACATCTCAATTTCAGTGATGATTACTCGTGCCTGATTGGTAATGATGTAATTAATCCTTTATATATTTTCCAATTAATGGAATAGACTTTATTGTCAGGAATAAAATTGCTTGAACAAGGTAGTCCCATAATCGCTCTTCCTTTTAGAGCTAAAATTGTTTCAAGTCCATTTTATTTGCTTGCAGCTTTCCCTAATTAATTGCCCTATATAGACGGAAGATTATTCAGTTGAGTGAATCTCGTACATTATGATAATCATACAAAATCCTGGCATGAGGAAACCCATACAAAGAATTATGACTCTTGTTTCGTTGCACATGCATCTATTTTGAGTAATCAATTTTGATTAATGTTTGTTTCAACTCCACCAATGTAGCAATTAACTTTTGCATGATAAATATGCTTGTGGATTTTTCTCATTTCCCAAAAAATTTGCAGGCTTTGTGTTTTTGCATGTTTAACACCTCAATGTTGGATGAAGTTATGCAATAGGAATTATTACGGAAGAATGCAAAAAGTTTAGCTTCAAGCCTCGTAATTCCGTTAATTTGAACATCTACGCCCCATCATTTGTCAAGCAAACAAGTGGATTTAGATAAAGGCAATGCTTTCCGCACACGCATATACAAAAACAAGCACAGTCAGAAAATAAATTGGACCCCAACAAAATTCTAAATTGCAAACAAAATTATAAAATTTGAGCAGCAGAATTATTAAGGAAATCTGGTTACGTATTCTTTACCACTTGTTATAAAGAACTTTGTGTGTTTCATCTCTGATTAATTCACCCGCATCTGCAATTGTCAACGTCTTTGATTGGATTTTTTACACGTTTTTCACATAACCCAGATGTATTCTTTGATGACATGAATACCATCCCAGGGGGTTTCTTTGCGGTTTTTAAATAACTTTTTTTTATATTTGGAATTTAAAATTATTTAACTTCACGTCAAACCACAACGTAGTAAATTGAATTCCAAGTCTCAACTGCAATTGTTGATTACAACATTTCTGTTGAATCACCATTCCTTATTTCATTCGACCATAGACACATTCTTCTGTATTAACTAACCACAAGCTTTTTATGCAAATACATGCCACGATATAATACACACCTATGGAGTATTCATGTCATGCCATGTTTAATTTTCTGTTCTTTCCGTTCTTCCCGTAAGATAAAAAAAGGTTGTGAGGACCCCAAAGCCACAGCATTCGATCCGATAAGCTCTCTCCCCATAACGAATACGAGATCCGGACTCACCTACAAGAATTATTACTGTGCTCTGTGTAACAACCAAACTTTCACTGATCGGATGGAAATGTGGTCCCCACAATTGGAATGTCCATCTGTGACCAAAGAAAAATTTGATTTTTCTAACGAGACCATCAACAATAAATTGACGTATCGAGCGGATCAAGGAAAATGGGGATTGCAGTTATCTTACGGAGATTATGAAATATTTCATGCCTGCAATGTGAATGCCTTTATTCCGGACACGGTAACTCATCTCGTCCGTCCCTGCACCCCTGTTATCAAAGAGTGTCCTGCAAACTATAATAATACGGATGTAAGAAAAATTAATGTTTTTAAATTTAATTTTAGTTTAAGTGTGTTATGCATGGGTATGACGCTGCTTGATATTGGCAAAGTCAAAATAAGAACTAATGAATGGACGGCGACAAAAAGTTTGAAAAGTTTGAAAAGTTTGGAGCAGTTATAATGAAGGAACGTTTCTATTGTGCCCATTTTTTTTTATCAAGCAGCTATGCAATAATTTGACCATCGTTTAATTTCTATGTCTTACGATTATTTATAAAAAATTGTGCGAGACTCGAATTGTGCATATTTGCATATTGTTAACCATGTTCAACTGTTTTTATTTTATCTTACCAGATTTTTCGTAAATGTCTGAGCTACACGGCCCAAGTTTATCATTTGGCCGAAGGATACCGTAACGTTCATTGTGCAATTTGCAATGGGATCTCTGTTGAAATTCTTCGTTGCGACTATCACTCTTCTCAAGGACCTCGGAATTTTTTACCAGATTTTAATCCGGTCGCATTTTCCTATCTTTTCGATTTAAATCCGGGGACGGGGAATGAAGTGGGACGAACCAAGAAATGTTCAAAGGAAGAAGTTTAATGACCCATTTTTTCAGGTATGTTTATGAAATGAGATTATGTATGAGATTATGCTAGTTCGCATGTCGTGATAGTATTTTCATTCTGTTTTCATGCGTTTTCAGCGATGCCGAGCCGTTTTATGTGCTCCAGGGCAAACTTACAAAAATGAGCAATGTATCTCAGTATCTGTCTCAACTTCCAAACCAATGAATCCCAACTTACCATCGGATATGAATGAGGAACTTGATGGAAACGATTTAAATCCTTTGGACTCCAATGTCTCTGAATCAACCACACCCAAAGACGGCAACAACTCTTCATCCTCTGCGTCCCAAGCCAATAATTTTGAAATCTGTCCCAAAATCATTCTGCAAAGAGTCGAATATCAAATCCTGGAGAATGGAAGTGTGTTTGTGGAACAATACGGAAAAATTATATCCAAAAAAGACTACGCCGTACAAGGACATGATCGCTTGGTTGTATGTGCCATTGAGACGAAATATTATACGGATAAGTTTGGGCCCACGTGGGGATATCTTAGTTTTATTGGCGTCCTTATTTCTGTGATTTTCCTTATCCTACACTTGATTTGCTGTTTTTTGGTCCCGGATTTGAGGAATTTATCTGGAAAGAATTTGGCATCTCTTTGTGTAGCATTACTGTTGTCTTACTCAATATTTTTGGGACTTCCATTCGTTTCCATTCCTAGTTCGTCCTGTACCGTTATGGGGGTTGTGCTTTATTACGGGTAAGCTGATAAATAATTGCCAATATGTCTGAAGATTGACTCTGCAATTAAAGTTTTGATGACATACTTTTTATTTCGTATCTAGACTTATGGCGTCATTCTGCTGGATGTTGGTTTTGGCCTGGGACGTCTCTATGACCTTGCGAAGGGCTACTCAAGAACTTCGAATCTCAACCGGATCCCAGTGGACGAGATTCTTTTTCTACTCTGCATTTGGATGGATGTTTCCTGGAATGATGATGGTGGTTGCAGTGGTGGCTGAATTCCTTCCCCCGGATGTCATGCCTTGGCCCTACACCCCAAATTTTGGCACACTCAATTGTTGGTTTGGTCAGAAACCGGCACTTCTTATCTATTTTGCTGGACCAGTGGCATTCATCCTACTTTTGAATGTGCTGCTTTTCATTGATGCAGCTAAGGTGAGCAACATTTCTCTGAAAACTAAGAAAATTTTAAACTAGGCTTTAAAATCGTTTTTACTCTTTTGTACCCACAGGTCATCGCCTCAACAAGTATAGGCACTGCGAAAGCCAAAGCCTGTGGACCTTCTCATAAAAATTTTCAGTAAGTTCCTGCACAAATATTATAAACGGATTTGATTTGGTATCATAATTGTTGGTGTTAATCCCCATATTGTGACTTGAGAAAGAAGAAAGTTTACCTTTTAAAGTAAGGCGGAACGTAACAATGAACGCAGTGAACTTGCGCTTTATACATTTATGCATAACAATAAAACCATTCATGAACCAGTACAAATAAGTTGTAACCGACAGACCATGTATCCTATTCAAATTATAATTGAAATGTATCCCAATTAAAGTCAACGTCATAAACCGACAGGTTTTTAGTCAAGTCTATTGACATAAAAGTGGTCTTTAAATCTTGTTTGATGTGAACAATATTACATCTATGGGACATCATATTAGAACATTTACATGTCTCTTAGAGTAGGTCAATCACTTTCGAACAGTGACCTTCGTAGGCTTTTAATGTGATTTGTTTGTAATTATAAAAATGCACTGCCTAACAAGAAGCCATCAATTTGCCAGATAATCTCCCACGGTCTCAATGATTCCTATCACTTTAATCGTCATTTAATATCATTTCATCAATAAACTACTTTGTCAAGTACAACTAACGAACACTGTTGTTTAATTTCAGGCTTTACGTACGCCTCGCCTTGCTCATGGGAATCAGTTGGATCCTGGGAATAGTTGCTGGTTATGTCGATGTCCCCGAACTTTGGATTCTCTTCATTTTCTTCAACACCCTTCAAGGGCTCTTTATATTTGTGGCGTTTACATGTAGTGCAAAAACAAGAAAAGTTCTTCGAACAAAGCTTTGCTGTTTTAAGTCAAATATGCCAACGGCGTCCTGGACGTGGTCGGGAGGTGGTAATCACATGATGCGGACAACTTCCTCTTCTTCAGGAAACACCAAGAGGTCGGATTTGGAAGGGAGGGAATCTTACGACTCCCACCATGCTCACGGTCATCCCAATAGTCGCAATAATTCTCCACATCATCACATTGTTCATCACCATCACGTGAATCCTATCCATATGCACTCATCCCACCCACAACACGGAAATTCCCCACTACACCATCCCTCCTTTCACACGACGGTCGGAAATGGAAAAATGTATCGCACTCCATCGACCGAACTGTATCGGTCTTTGCAACAAAATTAGTTTTAAACAATACTTCATTGTATAGAAGATGCAAAAAAATTGCCATGAATTTGCTTCACATAATTACACTGTCTTAGACTCTCTAGACCAACATACAAATGATAAAATAAAAGTAGGATTTTGTTTTTTTTATCTTGAAAACTTTTTAAAGCCCTAGCCCTTCCATTTTCTTTTAATTTAGGTAAATTTGCTTGTGTTCTTATGAAACAGGCGACTTGATCCCTGTGAAAAAGTAGTTCTGAATAGATCGGTAATATCTAATATATAGTGCGCAATATTATAAAAGATTGAATATATATATATATGTAAAGAGATATTTAATTACAACAATAAATAGTTATGATAAACAGAGATGACCATTGTTAATTTATTTTCTCCTTATGAAATTGAAAATACTAGTACGGAATAATTATCGACGCACACATATGCTTAAAAGTAAGTTTCAAAGTTTAAATATAAGTGTGCACCATACCTCTAATTTTTGGAGTAAAGTTGATATAAAAATTTGGAGATACAAACTGCACATATTAATTAATAGAGACATTTACTTTTTGCTCTTTTTCTTCTCAGCCTCTTCTTCCTTTTCCTTCTCGACTTCCTTGACGTACTTGTCGATAGTCTCAACATCTAACATCTGAAAATGGCAATCAGCATTCGTTGATAAATATGGCATCAGTAATGCAGAAGTTTGTATACTAAACTTACCTGCATCTTTTGATCTTTTCGCATAACTGCAATTTCCAGGTTTTTGCCACCGGATTGTACTACTTCGAGCAAGGCACGAATTGCAAGTTTGACCGTTTTTTCTTCTGAATTTGCATCATCGGCACTGTAGTATTTTTCTAAAAATTCCCTAACCTAAAGCCAAGAAAATCATACATTAGCATTCCAACAAAGTGAGTAAGTAGCGCAAATATATAAAAAACGTACGGTTTTAGCATTTCGCCCAGTGGCATTAGCTTTCCATTCATGATAAGTTCCAGAGGGTTCTGTTTGGTAAAGTCGTGGGGTGCCATCTTCATCAAATCCTCCAATTAAACAAGAAATCCCGAAAGGGCGTCTGCCATTGCTTTGAGTGTACCGTTGCTTCAATTCTACAATAAACGAAATTAAAGATATTTCCTTCAATCTTGAGGCAGAAATAGCCAATGTCGACAAAACTAACCTGCAATGTGCCGAGTAATGTACTCTAAAGTGACGGGATCTTCTACCGTCAAACGATGAGATTGACATTCAACTCTGGCCCTATTGATAAGTATCCGAGCATCGGCTGACGAAAATTACAAATAAGTTAAAATTATGCATAAATATAATAGCTGTTTCACTGTTGTTATCATTATCACACTGTGTAGTTTTACAAAATCTCATTCAAGTCTCAGGACGCAATTGTTACGACAATGTTTACCTGTCAATCCTGCAAAAGCCATTACGACATGGTTATCCAAAAGACAAATCTTCCTCACAGTTCTTTCTTCTTGAAGTTTCGCCACCGACTTCTTTTCCACACCAAGCACGACACAATTGGACCCTCTCACGCCAACCTGTCAAAGTACAATTTACAATTCACATAAAAATATAAGATTCACTCTAACTATTCAGAAAATAAAATGTCTTTAACACAAATATTTCGTAACTTACGGCAGTGGATCCCTTTTTGACAGCCTCCTGAGCGTACTCCACTTGGAAAAGATGACCATCCGGAGAGAAGACTGTAATCGCACGATCGTACTTTGATGCCATGATTCAATCCCAAATATTATCCGATAATACTAAAAGAATACAAAAAATTAGTACGTCATAAACTTATTAGATATTTTGTTAAAATCTTTGACAAGACAGGATTTCTTAATTATTTGCTCACCAATCCCGACCAACCTTAAGAAATAGTGAAAGATTCTTGATAACCGATTTGTGGTTATCGATAACAAACTAAATTAAATAGTTTGAAACCGGCAAAGGAATTATTTTTGGCAAGAAAAGCTGAATCACTGAATGACAAGATGAATTAAATTCCCACAATCCAAGCCAGGATTTAGTCTTTCATGAGATTAAGCTCGTATGATTTTTTGCATGAAGTTTTGCTCAAATCTTGGAAATTACGAATGATTGTGTTTTTATCATAAATTCTGGATTTTATTTTAACGTTTCAGATAAACAATACAAATTTCAAACGAGTTTTAAATGTTTCCGAATTACTATCACATTCTAGAATGACGGAATAATAACCAAACTACAGATAATGAAACGAACCATCTGCCAAAGTATAATATGATTTTGCAGAAATGCACATTTTATGACTGCCTAATTAATAAAAAACAGCACCGACCGTGCTTAGCACAGATAACTTACTAAATAATTAGTTAACTGAATAATAGCTATCTCCTTCGATATTTTTTAAGAGGGGATCAATTTCTGGAGAAAGTATGTATAACGGCACGCCAATCTTGTCGGAAAAGTTGTACAAGTCCGGCTTCGATTCAGGTTCTGGTTCAGGCGTCGTCGTCGAGGTGGAAATCTGTGCAGTAGATTTGTGGTGGGTGGTGGTGTGGTCGGAGGAGTGGTGACCGATTTTCCCCCGTCCCTGAACCGTGGATGAATCTTCCCCATATGATCCTCTAGGTTGGTAATAGGAGGGCGTGGGGGAATCAGGAGTGACATGATTGTGGATTGTTCCGGTCGAATGGTTGTTGTTTCCGGTATTTCCCCCAGCACGTCGATCGCCTTCTCCGTAGTTGACGTTCCCACCCTCAGAAAAAATCAGAATTTTGTTAATATTTGTACCATTCTCAATTGATAAGGTTAATGGTCAACTACCTGAGGATAATGTGAATAACTGTGAGCTGGAATTGGACCGCTTGGTGTCGTGTACGGTACTGGTGAATGAGATGGTTGTTGTTTTTGGTCTTGGATGTTTGTCGGTGGATAATTGATTAGTTGATGTGCCGCAGTGGATGGTGGGGTCGCATGTTGTTGTTGTGTAGAGTGGTACGGACTCTTCAAAAAATGAAATCGGTGTGGTTCTTCAGTATCGTGGGCAGATGAAGGTAAGTTTTCGGTTGGAGTTTGGTAAGTAGACGCCTGTTGTTGATTTCTTTGCAAGAGAAGGGGAAGAAGGTTAAAAGTAAAGTCACAACCAGATTCCACTACAACAAATTCCCGAACAAATTGACTTTGCTTAAATTTATCCAGGATTCCTTGAATAGTCACGTTTTGGTTGTAGAATTGTGTAATCCCTGCTAATGACGTGTTTTCCGTTATGTACAACTCGACAGAGGAATATCTCTATAATAGATAGACAAGTTTGAGAATATTGAATTAATTTCAATGTCCGAGAAATCGGTAACTTATTGATACCTGTTTGCAGACAAAATAGCTCCCTGGTGCCCCTGATATTTCGGATGTTGCATTCACACAACGGCCTACCATCACTTTTTGTGTAAAAACAGGAGGTATTTGAACGACTTGAACCAAAGCTGGAGAAAAAAAAGACGTAATAATTGACAATGTCCTGGCAAATTCATAATAATTCATGTTATGCAAATAATTACCTCTTCTTGGAAGGCTTGTTGCAAACTTGGGTTGTGTCTCGATGTTCCTGACTTGACAGGGTGTCATAATTACTTGCATGGAAGGAGCCAGGCACTAGACAAATTAGTAGGGGTTTCATCACAACTTGTGAATCACAAATATATAATTTAAAAGATAAAAGAAAGTATAAAGCCAATCCTTAAAACTTACCCCAACGAAGAGTATCCAAATAATCCAGTATTTCTGCATTTCGAATCTCTGGATTCTTTTTGTCAGTTATAAATTATGTTTTACTGAGTATATAAAGACACAAGATTTGTATTTCAGTCCTAGGAGTTGAATATTCAGCTAGCAGTAATAAAATGTCAAAATACCATTAATTGGAGAGGAAGTGGCACTACTGTTTACTTGAACAGAAATACAACTTTGATTCGGACTAGTCATTCATGGGTTTATGCTTTACTGATTTTTTATCTTACTAACCGGACAAGATCCACCGACGTACTAAGAAATAGATAAACATTGAATAAAATCATTGTATTAAAATATGTCTCCTTTCAACATCAATTCTGCTGGATGATTTGCCTATCATAGCTTAGAGGTTTTGCTGTAGTAAGCATTTTTCCCTTATCGCATTTAGTATTAGTTTAGATTCACCTCAAACCTTTATGAATTTGCATTTCTGTCTCAAATAGTTTAAGATGCTAACGTATGCACTTAACCTATTCATCCATAATGCTTTGAGATGTTTAAACTTTAAATCTATAAAAATCTCATGATAAGATCGACCACTAAGTGCTCCAGAAAAAGGCTTGGAGCCTTCAAGTTGAAGGGAGCCTAACTCGATCACTTGACGGCTTTTGAATCCAACAAATTTAATATGAAACAAAAATTAGAAATTTCCTGAAGGAATATGATTCATTTCCCATTCATGATAAGACCAGCATTCTTTCTTATCAGTGGCAGCTTATCCAAATGTTCAAAAAACAACTCTCCTGCCACCCCAATATTTTTGTCTTCTTCCCCGCTGACCAACAAATCTCGTTCAAATAGTAGGAGTTTTTGACACAGAGACTCATCAATTGGTCTCTAATTTAGTTGTAGTTTCATTATCTCTTAATCCATCAGTTAACTAATT
>JAAXNX010002929.1:0-11967 GCA_036491905.1 Folsomia manolachei
TGGAATATCTTTATGTCATCTATCAACTCCTTCTCGGACTCTTCCTCTTCGCCACCGTACTCGGACATGTGGCCAATATCGTGACGAATGTCTCCGCCGCTCGGAAAGAGTTTCAAGGTAAGAAAGGGTTGCTTTCTCGGGGTGACAGTTGAGTGGAAGACTTTCTCTTGAGTAATAGGGTGAATAATGAGGACTGAGACAGACTGTAATCCGAGATAAATTAGGGTATTAGTGAGGAGAAAGTCGTCTGAAGTGCTGATGGGGTACTTTGAACCTTTCTCTTAGCTGTGAAATGGTTTGGAATGATGGGCAAGTGTTTGGGGATGGATAGGAATCCATTACGTTTTGGAAATTGGGATGTCTTATCTGTTTTGGGTGGAAAAAAGCTAAAATCTGGTTGTAGAGGAGGCTAGAGTTATCATTTAAGAGGAAGTAATTGGACAAGAAATTGGTGAAAGTGCAAAATAACCCGTTAATAAGGAAATCAATCAATAAATTAAAAATTGGCACGCGTATCAGAGTCCGGTCCAATATTTATTCTGTATTAAAATAATTGGAGATTCCCATATTTTGGGTGTACCGTCACGCAATCCCGGGCGCTGGTACAGCTGTGATTATGAGAGTCAACTTAATCTTATCAGGAAACATGATTAATTCCGTCGTAAACCTGTCCCAGTGGAAAAGATACTGGTGCAGAGGACACCTGTGCCTACAATATCCAGATAAATGAGGATACAACCAAGATTTATGACATGTTATGCCCAAATTATGGAGCTTTCTCCTTTAACGGGCTCCAATTTGATTAAAATCCCATAAAAATTCCAGGATTCCTTAAATTTTAGCCAAATTTCGAAACTGGTCACAATAATAGAAACAAAGTGTCCTAAATGTCCGCAAAAAACGCTTTCATCCCACTTTCTCCAGTGAAAGTCTCTAGATGGATGAGGTTGTCAGTGACAAAAAGAAGTCTAGAAATCAGAGAGTGATCTAGTGAAAGTGTGTCAGTCCAGCAAAAAATGGATGTAAATTGCCTCCATATCCTCCACTTTCTCTCTCCAGAATAGTCACATCTTTCTATTGTAGTCACAAATCTGACTTTCTCCCGAGAAAGTAGTCTCTCTCCTCTCACTTGTTTTCTACCCCATTTCCTTGGAATTGTAAACAAATCCCGTCAAATCTCAGACATGACCAAGTTAAGGGTCCTTACTCCAACTAAATCAGGAGAAAGCGACTTTCTCCCCCCTAAAAAGTTAACAAGACTACGTCACACTGCAACAATTCCCCATTCCCTAACTAAACATAGAAATATGACGTTTTTTACACAAAGTTGGCCAATTCTTGTAAATATTTATGAGACTAACCCAGTTATTTTTAGCCTCCAGCTCAAAATGAGTCAGAATATGTGACACCATTTCTGGGAAGTTGGTCTATTTTTAGCCACCACCCAGTCCAATCTCTATAGGGTCCAGTTGCTGTAGCAGTAGCTATTTCCGGAGAAAGTTTAAAGTAACTCAGACTATGTGTAGCTATTATATGGCAATAGAACTAAGCTCCGTTATCTGGAAAGTAGTATATTGCTCCAAATATGGGTCATGTCAGTCCCCGCTCCAGCTCCCATTTCCCTTCGTCCCTTCCACTTTCTCTGCAGCAGTTTCAACTACAAGGGAGTCACTCAACTACAAAATGATGGCAGTGCTTTCTTTTTTACTCAACTGCCTCCCATCCCAGCTAAATTTAGACTTTCTCTTTAATCCTCTCGATTCTAATCAAACTAACGAGTTTGAGCTCCCAGAGAAAGCAGAGGATTGCACCAGAATTGAGTTGAGCTCTTATCTCCTCCATTTAAATTAGTATTTGCCATTTTACATGCCCAGAAGTGTTGGATTTTGACAGTATTTTAAATACTTGGTGACCTTCTCTCCTACATTTACTGTAATCCTGGCTTGACCGCCTTCCCTTACTTTCCCCAGCTTACTTTCCCTCGAAGCTCCCATTTTTTATGAGTTATTAACGAGTTAAATGGAGTAGGAAAGGTTTTATGGACTAGGATAATGTCTGTCCTATTTATTTATGCGCTCTTCACCAAGTACACCAACTTTCTAGATACCCGGACGCTTTCCACTCTCTCTGTATTGTAGTCTTCAATTATTTCCTGGACTGAATATTGTCCAGAAGAATATTCAAATACCCAACGTTCACCACCTGGTAAATGTCTGGATGTTCTCTCTAAAATATTAGAAACATGTTTAAACTCTGGAGTCATCCACAATATCCCGACTTTCTCTCTGGAACTTGGCTTTGTCCTGGAATAAAACCCAGTTTAGTGGACCATGAGGAATTAATTGCTGTATAAATTCACAACGACCTCATAACACCACCACCAAAGTCCCTTCCTTGCTCTACTTTAGGATAGAATCCAATAATAGTCTCCCATTATTACTAGAAATAGAGAAAACAGTGGACAAAGTGGGATTTTTATTGGATCAGGCAGACTCCCGGGATATTAGGGGAGACACACCCACTAATTATTAGGGTTATTGCGGCAATAATTGAGTTAGGCACTGAGTAAACATTGCCACACCCATTTACGACCAACATATCCTGGACAGAATCTGAAATTCCTAAAACATTTTATAAAAATGTTAAAATTATTCTGTTAGCCACCAAAATCACACAAATTTGTATATTTTAAAATGTCAAAATCTATATTTTAACAGACACTTTAGTCCTTTCACCACGATTATTGTGTAATTCTACCGCTTTCACTCCAACTTTCACCTTCACTTTCACCAACCTGGCTACTTTGTGATTTACTTTCTCCACTGTGGCACAAGCTGAGACACATTTCCTCTCCTGGTGAAAGGCAGAGTGAAAGTTAAAGTTAACAAAGCTGTGGACGGATCTAGGAAATGGAGCCATCATTTATTTTTAAATTGAATTTATCCTCCCACAACTACCATCCTGGGCTCTAGGGACATATTTAACATCCACTTTCACTCCTACTACTTTCTATTTTCTCCCTACTTTCTCCAGCCACAGGTTTATCTCATAAAATACAAATCTAGAATTGACACAAACTTTTAATTGGACAACAACTTTGTCAAAAATACCAGTAGTTGACCTTTCCACCAAACTTTTACCTGGGTGAAAGTCCATTCTGTCCCAACAACAGCCATACTTTCACTCCCAACAATGTTGTCTCCTTCCAATGTGGTTATTGAGTAAAGAAAGTCCACCTTTGTCCCAGAAATCGGATTGTATCTCGTAGAAATCCTTTCTCCTCGTAAAGATAACCACCCATAGATGAGAGACAGCGATTCCACCTTCCTAAGCCTATTGTCCTTTGAGGAGAAAGCTGAACCAAACAGATTTGTACAGACTTTCTCTTTGTGTCTGCGGTTTCTGGTCCAATTTTCATTTCTAAGGCTTCAGGAAATTGTATCCATTGTCCTCCGTGACCCGTCTAAACAAACCTTTCTTTGTGTGAGTCGTCTTCAATCTCAAATCTGTCCAGATTTCTCGCGGAGAAAGCCTTAAAATAATTGGAGAGCATCCATTAATTACCTATTTTTTATCTACAGGTCGCTTGGACGGTGTAAAGACATACATGAGGATGCGAAGGGTGCCATCCTATCTTCAGGTGAAAGTAATAAAATGGTTCGACTACTTGTGGTTGACTCAAAAGTGCTCGGACGAGGATAAAACGGTGGGATGTTTGCCAGGTGAGTTGAGCTCACGGAGTTCTCCATTTTTTAAGTATTTTTAACTACCTGCCCCACTTTCACTGTACCTTTCACTCCGTGAAACTTTCCAAAATTGCCGAAATTCAAGACCAAACCCTAAAGGTTGCTAAGTTTGGTGAGAAATGTAATCACAAATAAAATTATGGATCGCGTGCAACATGCAATGAAACCCTGCAATCTGGTCGTCCGTCGACAATTTCGCCATATTTATCTCCACCGTCCCTTACCTGGGTGGGAGCTGGTTATTCTTGTAAATAAATTGGAGAGAAAGTGTGGACTTTCCCGCACCAAACCTTGTTCCATGTCCGAGTGAAAGCTGTGGCTGGAGTTTCCGACGGCCGGGTTTCCTCTCTATGATTTATCACCTCAATTCAGAATTGGAAAAATGTCATGCATTCCAACAATTACACCTCCAGCCTGCAATTAAGTCTCCCACTTTCACCCTGGTGAAGTGAGTAGCATTAGTGCTGGCATTGGAATAGAAATCTACTCCAATTTGTGATGCAATCCCTGGCCTAGACTAGACTTTCTCTTTTGGAGTGAAAGTAGAGCAATGTGTGGAGTGGTGGACGATGTAATTAATTTAATTTGTCCCTCCTTCATTATTCTCTAGTACTCGGAGTTGAGTGGACAAACGAATACTTGACCAAACCATGTCCTCTATTTATTCTGTACCTAAGTGTGTCCTGTTTTAATTATATTTCATCCACATACAGTCCACTCCTTAATAATTGGGTGCCTTAATTGGAGCAGAATCCACTTATAAATAGATTGTCACTTGCATTCTCTAACTAGCTTCAGATATCGATTTATTTTGAAGAGTTAGGAATGCAGTACAGTCAAATTTGCCATATTTTTTTTATAAGAATCTTCGGAATTCCTTTAGAGAAAGGCTTTCTCATCTTTAAGTGGCTCTTGGTTGGATGGAGTTGAATCAAATCCTTTATCCAGGGATTGAGTGGCGTTATTAACCCAACACTTTGATTTTTGAAGTGAGAAAGGTGAAAGGATGCAGCAGTCTCTTTTGAGGTGAAAGTAAAACGGGGGTTTTTACGAGACTCCATTGTTTTGTTGGGCACTTAACCCGGCACCCTGTTAACTTTGCTATAATCTTTTATTTGTGACTGTAATACAGGAATTTTATGCAGTCACTTTCGCCAGGAATTGGGCTAGCTTCCTTTCATTTTAAAGAGTTTCCTGCTTAGCTTTTATTCCGACTTTCACTTTATGAATATAGCACCGATAAGTGAGAGAAACTGACCATAACAATAATTCGAGTAAAAAGCCTCCCTCCATAAATAATGCCAGGTTGAGGACCCTTTGGTTCCCTGTTGTTGTTGTGGATCGGAATTTAATGTTCCTATAGAGTGGAGCAGCACTGCAATAAAATATAGAAAAGTGGAGAAAGTAAGTAAAAGCGGGCTGTATTGTGTGATCTTTAATTTATTTAATTTACGTCCTCCTCTCACTCACCACGCACCACTCAATCCAAGTGGTAATGCTTTGGGCAGAGGAAGATTCCTCCGGGTTGGAGTGAGCTATAAAATTGTTATTGCTTTCTCCAAATTACGACTCTATCTCTGGCAAGATAGCTTCAAATGGGAGTAGAAGAGAAAGCAGGTAGATGCCGAGCTATCTGTTGCTCAAACTTTCACCAAGGGCTCCAAGTTCCGAAGGGTCAAAACTAAAATTCTCACTGTCTTCCCGTCATTTTAAAAAGTCTAACTTTCTCTCCACCCATCAAAACGTTCTCTATTTTTATCCGAATCCGACAATTCTTCAGATTTTCAATCTTTCACTACTTTCTCCTTTGATTGAGAACTTGATTCCTGGTCCACCGACCAAGAACCACATGCTGCCAATTACTTACTTTCTCCACTTCCTGTTTGTTACTCCGCTAAAAATAGAAAGCCAGGATAAAACTAGTAGTTGATTACAACAGCCCTTGTTGTTTGTCTCCTCCAAATTGACTTCTGCCAGTTGACAAAGGAAAGTGAAAGAAAGTCTCCACCAGTTCGGTAACTAGTTCATCATCCACTTCACGACCCACTGCTTTCTCCTCCTTTCACTTACTCAACCAATGATTGATTGATTACGGACTGGAGAAAGTTTCTATCTCCATCAAACCTCCTCCTTCTACTTTTCACTCCGGATAAAAAAACCTGGGAGAAAGTATTTAAGAAAGTAAAAACAGTAACAAACAGGATGGATGGAGAAGTAAATAGTTGGACAGTTTACCCACTT
This sequence comes from Folsomia manolachei, assembly GCA_036491905.1. Lineage (NCBI taxonomy): Eukaryota > Metazoa > Arthropoda > Collembola > Entomobryomorpha > Isotomidae > Folsomia > Folsomia manolachei. Next base: position 5,988 of record JAAXNX010002929.1, read on the forward strand.
TTTCCTCCATCTACCCGGTGAAAGCTCTTTCACGGGTCTTAATTGTGTGAAAGCATGTTACAAAATAGCTTCACCATCCATCTCGGAGAAAGCCGCGTGTAATGGAGTGTCTCCACCTCTGTTGGTGCCGATAAGAGAGCCAACTGACAGGAGAAAGTGGGTCCGTAATGGGTGAAATGATGGATGGCGGATTAATAGAGAAAGCCACTTGCTTTCCACTATTTAAATGTTTGATATTTTAGTTACAAAATATCCCATCCTTGCCAAAATATTAATAATATCTCAATTTTCCTAATTTCCAGACAAACTCAAAGCCGAAATCGCCATCAATGTGCATCTCGACACTTTGCGACGCGTGGAAATATTTCAAAACACGGAAGCAGGCTTCCTTTGTGAACTCGTGTTGAGACTTCGACCCGTCCTCTTTTCTCCAGGAGATTATATTTGTAGAAAAGGTACTACCCGGCAAACCAGACGCTTCTAAGACACCCTTTAACCCGGGTTATTTAATTTAAACCTTGTTATTTTCCAGGTGAGGTGGGCAAAGAGATGTACATCGTGAACCGGGGCCGTCTCCAGGTCGTGGCGGATGATGGGAAAACCGTCCTTGCAACCCTAAAACCCGGCTCGTATTTCGGTGAAATCTCCATCCTCAACATGGGCACCGCAGGTGAGAAGCTTTCTCTTTTACAGGGTACTCCAAAATATAACACCCTCCAAATTCCGGACAAGCCTAAGCCTTCTCCTACCCCGTAACTCAATCCATGCATCCATCCATACCTTATCCATCTAAATATAAACTTTCACCGCATCCCAGGCACAAAATTCAATTAAATCCGCCAACAACCCGAATTCCGGGACTCATATCTGGTAGATTGATCCCTTTTCAGTGACTGGAATCCCGTGATCTGTCATCCGATCTCTGTGCCATGTAATTCTCATGATGTGAGTGATATTTGTCTCCCTCCAGGCAGACCTGGGAACTGGAAGGTGTCATCATTCTCATTTAGCTGGGTTCAGGTTCCCCTTAGTCCCGTTTACCAGCTACCAGTCGGATCCATTACATACTTTCACCCAGGGAAAGAGAGAGAATCCATGACTTGGATTTGATATTTGATGAAATGTGACTGGTTTCATGACAGGGAAAGCTTTCACCTCAGGAATTATGTCTGACATGAAGCAAAGTTTGTAAAAAACAGCAAGGAAACAAAACAAAACAAATAAAATCTTCTTTCACTACGTAATTTGTGAAAGTTACTCCGAGAAAGTACTACGGGACATAATAACTAAGGCATCAGTGTCTGAGGCAACTTTAGCAGAATATGAAACATGATTTTGGTGAAAGTATTCTGGTGAACGCATGGGTGAGGTCAATCCATCCTGGGATCTCTGCATATGTTCTTATTTGATTAGAATCCAGATCCGTCCGTCTCCAAATGTCAGCATTACTTATGACCTGGTGGGAGAAAGTTGATGATGAAACCAAGTAAATAGAAATAGTTGCCCAAGCCGGGTTACCCAATCCCAGTACTTTCTCTTTACCCGTAGATTTCATCCCGTATTGAGCAGGTGTCCGGGTATCCATGGCTAGCTTCAATTTACTTAATTTTCTCCCTATTTGTCCCCAACCCAGCTAAATACACAACATCACATAACTTCACTTACTCTGCCAACCCTCTGGCTCATTTTGTTGCCAATTCCTCACTAAAATCTGCACAATTATCTCCAAAAACAGAGCAAATAGCAACATGTGTCAGCCTCGGTACGAAATCTGGCCAATTTCAACAAATATTTGAACAAACCCCAGAGAAAATTGAATCCGAGAAATGTGTTCGGATAAAAAAAGCTTTTAAAATAAAACAGACTCTCCATTTCCCAAAAAGTGAAAGCACCCACTCCATGCATAACTTCTTCATTTCATTGGACTCCGTCAAGATTAATTTTGAGCCCGAGAAAGCAGAGAAAGCTCAAAAAACATGAATTCCACCCTTATTTGACTTTCTCTTAAGTATTTAAAGGCCACCACTTCAAGTCTTTCTTTACTTTCACTTCCGGAATGTTATACTTTCTCCACTTTCTCTTCCAGGAAACCGTCGCACCGCCTCCGTCCGAAGTGTGGGATACTCTGACCTCTTCGTCCTTTCCAAGACGGATATGTGGGACGTCCTCAAAGAATACCCGGCCGCCCGCGTGCGTCTGGAGGCGATTGCTGTAAAAAGACTGGAAAAATATAAGAAGGCGCCTCTGGAGAAGGGTGAGGTTCTTCTCTTTCTGTCGTCTGTCTGTCCGTCTGTCCGTCCGTGTGCATGATTGTCACATCTCTATTATCTGACCTTTCCTAATCTAGCGGCCTTGGGGCGATGTAACTCGACTCCAGGTTTGGTCGAGACACTCGGACAAGTTCCACTGGAAGAGATGTGGGTCAATCCGGATGAGCCTCCACCCCCTCCTCCAGGTCAAGGTCAAGGTCAAGGTCAGGGTCAAGGTCAGCCTCCTGGACAAAACTCGGCCACTTCAAACTCTTCCATTCCCTCGAGTGAAGAAGATAAGAGCAAATCTGGGGCTGCTGGACCGCCTAAAATCTCTTTCTACGCTTCCGGTAAGACCCAGACTTTTAAAACCCGGGTTTCTTGATACCCGGGCTCTTAAGACACTAATTAACCCCCCCCCCCCCCTTACAGGTGGAAGTGTCGCCTCCTCCCGTGAAAGCGACGCCCGTCACGCCGCCGGATCCGCCGCATCCCGCTCAACTGCCACCGTTCTCTCTCCCGCCAACCTAATGATGACCACCCCAGCCCCCTCTCCAGGTGGCGGTGGTCTTCAGAGCTTCCTAGAAGTCCCCGACCACGACTCACACCTCTCAATCAGCCCCCTCTCCGCGGACCACGTCTTCTTTCAGCAGCATCACCACCCGCATCCCGCCTCAGGTACGTTCTCACCTTACTCCTGACCTCTGACCTTGCTAACTGACCTTTCTACCCTCAGGTCGCCGCCTCTCCGGCTCCGCCGGCTCCTCCCACCACCTCCACGGAGGTCTTTCTCCCCTCCACATGGTCCTCGACTCCAATCAAGACGCCCTCCTCGGAGAAATCCGACGCCTCCGAGAACGTCTCGTAGGACTGGAAACCGAGAACGCGACCCTTAACCTCAAACTCTCCCAACAACAATGGGAAGTGGAGCATAGGCTGGCCGAGATTGAGATGCATATTTGTGGCGCTTCCTCCGCCGCATCCTCCGCGGATGAGGAGCGCAACAAGGAGTCCGCCATTTAAACCCGGGCATTACCCGGATATTACCTAACCAAACTGAGATCTCTCTTTCTAACTACCAAGTATTCCATCAATAATTAGAGTAATTAAGTCCAAAGGGAGTGGTTAAACTGTAAATATTTCGACCAAAGGAGGAGACAGACCTTGCCAAAAGAAATCTAGCGTTGTGGGTGGAATAGCTTTTGAATTTACAAGATTCCACTCCACCAATCTCTCTACTCCAGCCTAATTCCCGTTTTCTAATATTTTATACTTTGTCAAGGATCTATCTATATTCGGAACCAACTTTTCCCTTTTTCAAACCAACAACGTTTTGTAACTTACTTCCGAAGGCCTACTAACTTAACCAACTAAAATCCAATAGTACGTAATTACCCTACCAATACTATGCAAGTATTTCTTTACCTGGATTTAAGGGTGCAGGCAAGATAAGACAAACTCAGGCACGGACTTTCGTCCGGATAATTAAACAGGTTTTGGCTCATTTGGACGAGTCCAGAAAATAGAGAGGATAAGGTCCGTTCGGGATTTAATTTTATTTAAACAGGTTTATGGAAGGATTCCTAGTATTGCTACTCCGCCATCCTTATAAGTTTACTGACAGTGAGATTTATGAGGAAGGAAATGATTGACCTTATCTTATCCAATACACAAGCAAGTAGTGAGACAAGGAAGAGTGGGGGTGCGGTATCGGTTTAATAGGACCACACCCATTTCCAAATATTCAAGGTTCTACACCAACATTTATAATAGTCATCAACTGACAAAATAATAAAAATATAACTCAACATTGGATTGGATGCAGACTTATCCAAGTTGTCAAACTTATCCAAACTTTATTTTTCATGCAAGATAACCATCGTGGTGACTTCAATTGTCGCTAAATGCAGTAGGATAAGGCCACTTGAGTGGGGTTGCCCTTAGTTATTCCATGAGACTACCTTCATCACCAAAATTCCCAAACCCACTCATCCCCTCCTCCAGGGCCTGCATTTTATGGTTGTTATCCATCTAAATAAAAGACAACTCGCCCAAACCCACGCCCAATCATGTCCTCCGACACGCCACCCCCAGTCCTTGGCCCATTTCCGGAAAGTGACCCCGAAATCCGGACCGCCGTCTTGGACTGGAACTCCAAGGAATGTTGTTTCGATAAGAGACCTATCACTTACATGACCATGTCTGCCATCACGCCCATGTCCGCGCATCGATACATTCTCGAGACCTTTGTCGAAAAACGGGAGATTGGAACGAAAACGATCCCATTCCGCGGTCAGATCCTCCCACCCGCCAAACCATGTCCTGGAAAGTGGACAATCCCCGTCCCACCTCCTCCAGCACCTCCAGGCACGGCTGTGGTTGAATTCCTAGAAACTTCCAAAGTCATCCGATGTCCCACTTGTAGTAAGAACCACACCCACCCACCCACCCAGTCTCCCACCTTATTTCCATGTTGCTTATTTGCCCCCAATTTCCAGCTGGCACTGGGAAGGTCACCTGCACCAACTGTGATGGACGAGGGACCGTCAGGTGCTAAATAAAGGTCACTCACTAACTAAGGTCAACTAACCCTTGTGCCGTGCTCCCCACAGATGTGGGAGATGTTATGGAAGTGGGCGTGAAAGCTACTCCACCACCACCAGGGTCAACGGGAAGACTGAGCACCATACGTGAGTGGGTGTGGCTGGAATTAGTCAATCAACTTCCCTAACCTTGTATCCAACCATTTTTGTAGCCACTACCGAAACTGTCCTCGTTGTGGCGGAGACGGTCGTGTGACCTGCTCCCTTTGCTCGGGAAATGGGTGGCTGACCTGTCCCCAGTGCGAGGGTGTGACTCAAGTTGTCCTCTGGAACACACTCACCGTCACCTGGACCATGGATGTCAAAACATTCAACACGGCCCGAGGCGAGGGCGACCTTTCCCACGAACTCCTGGACAAATGTCTCTGGTCAGATGTGGAGGTGAGTCAGTTGACTACCCCAAAGGATCCCAAGCCTCTCCAGTTCCCAGCCGAACCGGAAGTGACGACCCACGCGGCCCAATTTGTGAGTGAAATGATGGAGCAGAAGGATTGGAAGGTTTTGGCGTTACGACAAGCCGTCGTAATTATTCCCGTGGTGAAGGTGGATTTCACTTGGAAGGACGTTGTCGACAGATTTTATGGTGGGCAGGAATTTCAGGAATTTGGATAATTATCGATTATAATGCACTAATTAATTGATTGATTCCAGTTTATGGGGCCGGGCGTCGCGTTCATTATCCCAACGGATATCCAGGCTGCTGCTGTGGAGCTCTGTGCTGTTGTGGGGACTCGCCCTGTGTCATTGTCTAAGGTCAAGCGTGTGATGGAATGATGACCTATAAAATGTTGGGGATGATTAATAACAACTATTTGGATAATAAATTGGTCCTTGAACTCATCTCGTATTGAATTGGCTACAAGTTTGGATATCAGTGGTCAATTTTCTGTTTAACCTGACCCCACCACACCCATTCCTATATATTTAAAATCATGAAATGCATAATGATAATGCTTCAAGAGTGGGGTTGCCCTTAGCTATTTGCATCAAGTAGCCATCCCAAAAATTCTCATATCCACGCCACCAAGGCAAATGGAGTCAAGGCGCTTCGCTTCTTTTAAAAGGTAGGGAAACATGGAGGATTTTTAGCAGTCCAGCGTGAAAAATGTTGTCGTCAAAATGGGAAAT
>JAAXNX010002930.1:0-11967 GCA_036491905.1 Folsomia manolachei
TTGGTATTTGATTTCAACCTCTTGCAATTCTCCACTAAAAAGACTAAGAACTAAGAAAAGGCCAAAAGCCTAGGTCTTTCAAAGATCGTGAATGCAATGGTAACCACACAAGACTAATATTTTATTTTTATGTATTTCCTCTATGAGTGCCATAGCTCTAAACTTCGTAGGGAGATACCCACATATCCAATAAAGAGTTTGAAAACTGCTTCTAAAATCCGTTTGTCGTTCCTCTCTTCATATCTTATATATCTACCCAATTTTCCCACATGTAGTGAAAGATAGAATTGGACACTTATTTGAAGCCACTTTTTTCACTTACCATTTTCTTTTTGTCCTCATTCCTTGTTCTGCTCTCCATTCTATTACTACAGTGGGGATGGTGGAACTACGAAGAAACCACTAAAAGACAACTGCGACTTTCTTTCTATCATCTTATATTTCCTTATCCTTTATTATGATCATACTCTCATTTATTTACTTTTAATATTTCAAGCAAGAAAAACGACTGGTTCAGTTGGCAAGTATGGCTAAGGAATGTGTGACTGATATCTACAGCTGTTTGCTTAAACTTTCTCCGTTTCTTTTCCATACTTTCATAAAAACAGAAGGTTGGTTACGGAGGAAAGTTGGGATAAAAAAGTTTTACATTTTTCTCCATTAAGGCAAGCGTTTGATTTCATTACATTATCGTGATCAGCATGTAACCTAAAAATTATGTGGTTAAGGAGAATCCAAAAGACATCTGAACAAATTATATGTCAACTTGCATTTGCTAGCATTTGCCAAACTGTTCGACCACAGGAGCAATACGTTTGATCATTAATTGTCATACAATCACCCACCCAGCATGGCGCAAATTGGTAATGATCACATTGGGTACGCAATTTATTATGGAAACAGCAGTACTTTCCCTTGTGAAAGAGAAAGTTATGAAACAAATGGAAAGAAAAAAGAACTAAACAGTTGCTGTACTAAAGTCAAGTCGGCTCGACTCTTGTCATAGCATAACTTTAGTTTTGCCAAACTTAGCTGGGGGCACGTATACCGAACCGAGAAATCAAGTAAAAGTATAAATGGGGATTTGCAATAATTACAAATGAAAATGAACCCCATGACGAAGAAAGCTCAAACCAACGCTCACACCCACACCGCCACCACTCCTACTCCTACATGATGAAGGATAAGATTATACTGCAAAATTAATATGGACCTTAATCCATTTGCCAGTTATTTCGACAAGAAGTTCTTAATCCCGCATTAATTTTGCAAAACAGAGGGAGAGGCAGTTCACTGTAATTGTTATTATTGTTTTCCTGTCATGTTCGCAGTTTCGTAACAAATGGAATGAGTGCAGGGTACTAGAAAGCAATAAAGTGCATGGCATGGCATGATGCAGAATAATTCATGAAATGGGCAATAAAGGCTACGACTATGTTGACGATTTGCAATAGACCTTTAATTTCCTATACTGAACCGCACCACAACAATGCATTCTACTCAGATTAACGACACAGATTTCAATCCTTGTAACTAGTGACTCTTATAATGGGATAAATGGGCTGAGCTACAGCATGGCACAGTTAACAAAGTGAAGGTTTCCAAAAAGTGTTGTCTTATGCAAAACTATGAAGCAACCACAAGTTAAATCAAAATACTTGTAAAAAATATTTTATTTGACACATGTATTTGCGCATATATTTGCGCAAGTCGATTTTAATAATTGACATAATGTCTAAAATTAGGAAATTACACTAACATTTGCTCTGCTCCGTCAGAATTTTGTTTCATGTCCTTATTGCGATTAGACATAGGTTTATTGTTTGAAGTGAAACATGTTCTAAAAGCAGTATCGCCCTTTCCATATTTTTCTCCATCTTCTAATGTCTGAAGGTAACTCTTTATTCAAAGTTTCAGGAAGTAACAAAAAAGACACTGAAGCAATAATTGCTACCACACCGAACACCAGAGTCGGAATAGATTTATCAATGGAGTTCTAAAAGAGCAAGTTTTAGTTAAAAGTTTTAAAAACAATTGCGAATAAATAATTCTGCTTATTTCCTTCACCAGAAGAGTAATCTGAGGAGTTAACATTCCTCCAAGTCGTGACCCCATTGTGCACAATCCCAGTGCCGAGTTTCTGATCACAGTCGGAAAAAGCTCTGCAGTGTAATTATAAACAATTGCGAAACACATTGCTAAAGCTACCTTGGCCCCCATGGCCAATGTCGTTACGAGCAAACCTGCAATTAGTTAAAGTTTTGTTTTCATCAATAAATTTTCAACTTTAACGACACAATTAAGTAATGAATCACAAAAAATTTGCTAACCACGAGGAATAATTGTGGTTATTACACAGGTTGCACCTCCAACAAAGAGTAGTGTGGAATTCAACCCCCTTCTTCCAGTTCTATTGACGAGAAGTGCTACAAACAAAAATCCTGGTAAATCTGCAAATGCACAGATGAAGAACACAAGATATGGATTCCCAGGAAGTATTCCAGTGTTGAATGCCAAGCCATAGAAACATAAGGAAATGGCGAACCAATTGAAGGCCGTAATTATAGCTCGGCACCTCATAATTGGAAGTCTAAACAAGTCTGACAATCCAAAGCTGTTGCTTTTGTTGGGTTGTGGTTTGTTGAGCGTTAATGAAGGGGTTTGAGAAGGGATTTTGTAATTGTTGGTAAATGAACCCTCATTAATTTTCACCGCATAAGTTGCTATCTTGACTGCGTCTTGAATCCTGCCCTGACTCCACAACCAACGAATGGATTCATCGAGCAACCTAGAAGATATCAATGCTTGAGTTTTGATATATTAATCTTGTATTGTGTAATTGTGCTCTATGCGAAAACAAACGTAATGTATTTTTTTATTTCTTACCACCAATACACAAGCAAGGCAGCAGAATGCATTGAAAATACGGTTTGAAGTATTACGATGTCTCGAATAAAATACGCATAAATTGCTACAAAACATGCCCCAACGGCAAAACAGGAGTTAAAAATTGCACCACAATATGCCCGGTTGCTTTTGTGGACAAGTTCCATTGCTAATTGAAAATGTGATATATCAGATAAGGCAATTATTATCCAAAGTTACTCCAACTTACTCATGACGAACGCAGTGACATACGTTCCAGCTAAAAACATGGGAAATTTAATTAAATCAAAATGGTACCCATCTTTGGACAAAATCATTTTAAAAGCTGAAAACATACCAGATGCAAACATTCCGTACAACAGGAGTGAGAAACTGTATACCGCAAAATTTGTAAAGTAGGGCTGCGCAAAGGCGAAAATAAATTGCAGCAAACCGGAAATGCAGAGCACAATTTTCCTTCCGTATCTGTAAATTTAACTCATAAAGCCAGAAAATAAGAGTCCACTGCACATGCAATTGTGAATTTCGGGAGCGATAGCATTGCATGTTTTTCTGAAGTTGCCAACTACAATTTCCAGTGCAACTTTAACATTTGCGAAAATAATGCTCCTGAACAAAACGTCACTCATGAACCCTTTAAATCCCATAGTACGCACCTGTCAGCCAAGGATCCACAAAACAAGGCTCCGATAAATACTCCAAGAACATATGAAGACTGGATAAATGCCCGTTTCCATCTATCCTCACAGACCATGTTCCACTAGAAATATAAATCAAACTGATATATGACACATTCAGTAATTCCACCTTGTATCCACTCCCACAATCTATACTGGGACGGAAACGTTTGCTGACTATCAATCTACACACGGATGAAATCTTCTGATGATGATTTATTTATCTTCAACCTACATCGTACACTCTTGACTGCTGATAAATTGAAGTGTCATAAACAAACTGTCCATTGCAGGACAACAGTGGATTATTCGTCTTATTGACATTGGCATCGTTGCTCCGGTTTGTGGGGCTGCTAAACTGTGGTCGATCCGAGTATCGGTGACACGAATCTAATTCCCCGTCAGCCTTCATAGGAATGTATTGTGATAATATCTCTTTTTCAAAGGGCACAGGTACAAACATACTCGCTTCTTTAATTGTGTGGTTCAAACCTTGCCCACCACCGTCCAACTCGAGAATAAAGCATCTAGAAAACCGATTGCGAGTTAGAATTAGCATTCAATTAAAGCCCCATGGCGGTGATATCCAACTTACCTGTGCGGTGGAGTGGGGGCGATAAAGGTCAATGAAAACATGTGCATTCCGGATAAAAATGCCACAAAGAAGTGAAGAATGTGTTGTCTATATTGATACCGTCCTGTCCTTCCTGCATCGTATTACAAACTTTGAATTATGTGGCACTTTACTTCTTGTCATTTTGTACAGTTTTTTTACCTAGATCTAGTTGACTCAGCAAGTCTTCCACATTAGCCTCCATATTTTAGGAGATAAACACAATTTTATGTTTTACTGTAGTTAGGTTTAGAATTCAATACGACGCTTAATAAACTTTTAGAAAATGCAGAAAATTGTCTCACTCTTGTAGTTTTGCATGTTTTCGCTATTGTTGGAGATGTGCGACTAAATAAAATGAATCTTCTTATGGCATCATATCCCACTAACATTGTCAGAATCTTATCTTATTTTTTAGTTATACCTAGGTACCAAAGTAATTATAGTATTCTACTTGTGCCATCTAAGACGGTGTTTAGTTACCTCCAAACTATGTTGGTAATAAACTTAGCTGCTCGCAGTTTCCTCATAGTCAAACTTCTCGGCTTCAACTATTGCGGCGAAATTAGAGACAAGCAACAAGCGAACAGTTTATTGTAATGGCCCTAATTGTGGTTAAAACATTTCTATGCATCTTGAGAAGTGACGAACGAAGTTGAAACACAGGGAGCAGGATTACAAGAGACTTTATTAGTAACTTCAGTTACTAAAGATTTGTACATCAGTTAGTTCGCCTCTTGTCTTGCTTTTGTGAGTACATATAAGCATTTTTGTCATGTTTGCATTAAGCGGACAGATGAAGCAAACGCCTTTAATCTGTTCTTGGTCAACTTATTTACACTCGCCGAAATCATATTTGTTTTACAACTGATTAAATGTACTNCATGTTTGCATTAAGCGGACAGATGAAGCAAACGCCTTTAATCTGTTCTTGGTCAACTTATTTACACTCGCCGAAATCATATTTGTTTTACAACTGATTAAATGTACTTGACTTTAGTAAGAAAGTAAATAACCGCCTGAGCAATTGCCTGGAATAAGAATGTTTCACAGTGTAAGAGGACGGTACAGTTCTGATGCTTTTTTCTTCTAAGGTAAAAATTGTTGTAATAAAATTCTGTGACACATTTGCAGGGATCGCACAAGTCGGACACCCAGCACCAGCTTTCATGGAATGAAATGAAATACTGGAAACCCGGAGAATGAAAATGGACTTGAATTTAAAATTCGGGAGGAAAGATGGCGGGCAGGAAGAATTTCACGAGAAAGTTGTTCCTTTTATTCTTTTACAATATCAAAGCCTTTGCCTTTTGATCATGTAAACTCTGACAATTTTCTCATTTCTTCGCTATGTGAATCTGCATCGTATGACTCGCATACATTCCTGTGTCAAAGTTTATTACAATAACATAAATTTCATCAGTAGAGTGTCATCAATATTGAAATTATATAAATGGAATATATGAATTGAATATTGAATATGCTTGGAACGCATTCTCTTCATTTTAATGGAGTAAGAAATGTTAGGATCGTCTGTTACTCGTCTGTTACTTGATCATGTCGCGGACAGAATTTGAATTTATCTTTACTTGAAGAGATCGTCCTTTCTTTTCCTTCAATGTAATAAAATATTGGTTGTCATTTAATAAAGTAGAGCACCCAATTCCCCTGCCAAGAGAAAGATAATAAACTAAACCTTAACTTGAATTTTGCTTTATAAGTATTTCATCGTATTGCCGAACCTCTACTTTACTGCTCACTTGTATAGGTATTGTATTTTGAAATTTTATTTAAAGTTGGCAGATATAAAAATAATCACGGTCACCTAGTTTCTTTTAACATTCAAAGTTGTGCCTTGTTCAAGTCAAGTCATCTGCAAGTATGGTGACCAGGGTCAAACCTCGCTTTAGTCAGGAAATAATACTCAATGTAATGTGGGGTACTCCGTTCTTCCTGCACTTCTTGGCTGGCTTTGGTTAATTTGACGAGATTCTTGCCAAAGAAAGTTCTTCATAATGCACAGCAGCAGCACATTCAGAGAAGAAATCTTGAGATAAGTCAACCAAGCTGAAATCAAGGAGTCAGACAATCTTCGTCGCCGTTAAATAATGCAAACTTCTACACATTAAAGTTCAGTGATGTGTGTTAGAGATAAGTTGAATATATTAATAAATAAAACCAGCAAAGCGTAAACTTTATACTTTTCTACAAATATGTCAACCTTTTGTTAACCTTATATATTATGTTAATACTGTAGTGTAAGATCCACTCGTACATATAATATAATGCCATTACAATTTTTTTCATGTGTGATAAAATAAAAAAAAAGATGGAACATGCTTTGAAGAGAGTGATGATCGTTATAAATGACAATGCCATTATAACAAAGCGATACATTACATATCTACAAAATATAAAAATCAATCTAGCAAAACTAACTTTTAGGCTTCACTTTAAAAAAAGTTATGTTCCATTACTCACACTACGCAAGATATCACTGATATTTTCAAATTTTAAGTGCTATGTTGCATCATTCTATTTGATGTGATTCTTCTGATTCATCAAACATTTTCCTTTGTTCGCTTCAATTTCATTACCTCGACAGCATTCTTACATGTGTTATTATGCAACATTTGATTTAAATAGGAACTTATATAAAGCCAGGTTTTTCATTTCAGCTTCAAATTTATCTAATATTTTAATGAGACGCGACAAACTTTGTAGATGAAGCCATTTCAACGCAGTGCGACATGCCGAGTTGAGTCTGTATTTTATGTTCATACGTTTATACGTTTACTAAAGAGCACGAGGGTTCCCTATTTTTTATATTTAAAAAGAAATAGAACGACCCTAACTCCCAATAAGCTTAACACTGCGAAGACAGGCTCAGCTTGAACTACATAAAAACTTTCCCGTGGACCAGGAGAAACAAAAAAAATATGCGACAGTAGCTTGTAGAGTATCAGCGTGTGATTTTATAAGGGCGAGAAAATGAAATGGAATCTCATATCCGACCAACAAATGAAATTGAAAAATGAATATTTTTTTGAATATTCTTCTTTAAGAAAAATAGCAGGCATACAGCGCCCCACCATGATATATGCACCCTATTTAAGTGCACTCCAAGCCTGAAAAAATTATTCAAAATAAAAAGAAACGAGACACACCAGAGTGAAAAATGTCACATTTCATTTTGCATGCGTTACTCTCAGTCTCGTTCGGTTGACTTTCTCTTTATGTTTTTAAAGAGGATTGTATCTTAATTCTGGCTTTTGGCAAATTATCAGATTTTTATGTTGTTTCTGCGGCTGCTACAGTGCACACTTTATGTACTGCAAAAAAACTGACTTAACTAATGTGGTACTTATTCAAGATATTACTATTTGACGCAACGTTGAAATGATTGACTTGTGCTTGGTATTTGGGTTTACTGAGGTTGACCTAAAAATTTCAGAATTAGTGCACAATTCTAAATGACAGACATTTTTTGACTGATGTCAACAAGCATAGATAGATAGCTTGCATCTGTATTACCAGAGCGGTAATGGAAGACACATGTGCTTTCAATTGATAGAGGCCGAGGCCGCTGTATGCTAATGATGCCTATTTGTCATAAAAATGTATTAATTTGCCAGTTCAGTGCCCCAAGACTTGCAAATTTGCTGCATATAGTTTGCAAATAAGTGTTTTTGAGCGCTTAGAATTTCTCCGTTTTTTGAGCTGTTTCAATTGAACTCTTCATAAACAAATTGATTTTCAAACAAATATAATGTCGAATAATCCACAGAAAATGAGGCATGTCCGAGGACTTATCGTCTTCCGATGCCCGGAGAATAACAACGGTAACCAAACGGATTTCGAATATTTGTTGTTGAAAAAACCTCAAGAAAACGACTGGAGTCCACCAAAAGGTGAGCTGGAATCTGTATAATTTGCAAATAATTTCTCTACTAATTAAACATGCATGTTTTGGCGATGTGCATTTTTATTTCGAATTTTGCAAATACTCAGGAAAAAAGGATGACCAATGGGAGCCCGAAATGGCAACAGCGACAAGGGAGACGAAGGAGGAAACGGGTTTAATTGAAGGCCAAGATTACAAAGTGTTGGACTCCTGCAGAATTTATTTTAAGGTGAGTTAAAGTAGGTTCATGTTAAATTTCGTCAAGCTTATTTTTCGGAAGGCGTTAAAAATGTTAATTACTGTTTCAGTACAATTCTCCGTCCAGGCCTGGGATTTTGAAGAAGGTTACTTTGTGGCCGGCACGCCTCGTCACTTTCTCAAAGGACATCCAAATTTCAGAGGAACATGAGGAATTCAAATGGTTCAAGATGAACGATGCTCTATCAACTGTTAAGAAGGAGTACAAAAATGCTTTCAAGAAGGCTGTCGAATTTTTAGCAACGCGGTAAACAAATAATAAGGGGTATTCATTTCCGGTTTTAATTTCAATTATGTTCCAATAACTGCAACGGTACAGAAACTTTATATCGTTATTCTTAAATTTTCTAGTTTTCGTTCAAAAATAATCCTTCTTACCGATATATAATACGCCTTGTATTTTGTTGTTTTGTTATAAATACATAATGGTCGCGAAGGGGAATACACATTACGATGATTGCATAGCCCGTATCTGAACACGAGAATTTATAAATTTAAATTGTCATCTAATGTGTTTATAAAATTCTATTAATTAAACTACAGAGCAATTTTAATGTGGCTCTAGATGTTGACTGATTGCTCATAATTCAGAATACACGTACACACTGATTTTACGAGAGCAATTAAAAAAAACGTGGATTCAATTTAACCAAATTTTAAAAGTTAACGATACAGCATACAAATGGCAGGTCAACTTGATTCAACTTGTGATGAACATTCGCAAAAAATATCCCAAGTCGACTAGACTTTCTTTGACCTCTGCTCAAATTGCAATCGTCTTTTGTCTCCAATATTTTTACCTTACAGAAGCAGGCTATTATTATACGAACAAAATAAGTCAAAGTTAGACAGTGCAAGGCTTAAAACCGTCCATTTTAACAGAAGGAACTTTTTTATTTCGTTTCACAAATAAAACAGCACTCAGTCGAATTTCATCCTATCTTTCTGCATCAAACCAATCTTTCTGCATCAAACCAAGCAATTAGAACAACAAAAGAAAAATATCAACCTTTGAGCTTTAATAAGTTTTGCACGAAATTATGAACAGTAAAACATAACGCTTGGAAGAACAAGGCCAAGCGTTAATTCTATATAGCCTAACTTATATTTCTTTATATAAGTACATTGCAGAAAGATTCATTTCGAGATTTCTTTCCAGATACAAGAACACAAAAAGTAAGGTCACGGCCAAACGAACAGTAAGCGTTGTATTTAATAATGAAATCCTTTCTTTGGATTTGTTCAAAGGAACAAATCCACCTTAAGTCCTACTTTTTTCTATCTGAACATCCATTTACAACATTCTTCCTAAATGTTTGATGTCCTTTTTCTTCTAAGTTGAAAGTAGCAAAGAAAAAAGTCTCCAAAAAAAGAAACAAGCTTCAAATTGCGAATGTGTAAAAGATTCGCGAATTCTAATTATACGGGTACTCTCCCCCTCTCTGCCAGACCAGTATGAACCATACTTTTTATTTTTTTGCTAATGTCATAACTTGTTTAAATTCAACTTTCACGTTTACCCTATGTCGACCTCCTTTATTTCCGATCAGTAAAGTCTCAGATTTTACTGAGCAGAGTAGTGAGTGGTGAATCGAAGGACAAGTAAAGAAGAACGAATCATTTGATTTTTGTGACACTAAATAGTGTAATGGTTTTTACATATGCATAAGTTGGCTCTCGAGCCTTAGTACTTTCACCACTCCATTCTGTCCATCCTGCGAGTATCAAGCAGTTGCTTACGAGAACTCTGATGTTCCAAGATTGTGGTTCGAAAGAGAACGTTCCACGGATCATGATATATTTAACATATTGACTATAGTTTCAGAGAAACGTTGAACTTGAATGCATTATATGTAATTTGAGGAAAGGTTAAAAATTGATGAGAAATGTGTTTGGTTTTTATTTCATATCAAATTTCGTTGGATTTGAGTTAAAAGAGAAAAGGAACTGACGGCAACTTTCAACGAATGCATTTAGAGAGTCTATTAATTAGACTAGTCTGTGCAACTAGTGATAAAAATTTCAGATTGATGTGCTCAGCTAAGGTTTATTACTGATTTTTGACTTGTCATAAAAATCTCGACAGAGTGCTGTTATTTCTTGTCTGTGAGTATTTCAGATTGATGTGCTCAGCTAAGGTTTATTACTGATTTTTGACTTGTCATAAAAATCTCGACAGAGTGCTGTTATTTCTGGTCTGTGAGTAATTCTCTTCCTTTAGACATTTGTTTCACTTTACTTGGAAAATTATAAACTAGGTGGATAAAAAATGCTACCTAAATCACATCTTGCCTGCCTATCCACCCATTAAATTAAAGTCGTTTGCTTTTGGTTTCATTTGCATTTGTATTAGATTTCTTTCCTCGTAATATACATAACTTGAGTCTAATAATATATCTGTATTTACTCACCAAAGTTCCAGGAAAATACTCACTCACTCGTTTGGTATCCAATGGATGAGATTCCTTAGTTGATCATGTTGATGTGGAGTGTATAAAACCAGAAAAAGAAAGGGAATGCCTTTTCACAGCGACTTTATGAGTATAGTAAGTAACTAAAACCCGTTGATCTTTTTCAGTACGTTAGTATAAAGATTGCATAGTTAGTTGACATCATGTAATGTCGCTTTGCATGCATGCATTCGTGATTTTTCCGTCGAAGTTTATTAGTGGCTGTATATGCATTTATCCCTCCTTAAATAATGTTCAAAATAATGCGGGTTCTTCCTATTAGTTTCTTAACCAAGATTCTTCTTTTAAAACTCTCGTCTTTATCCATCGTCATCTTATCTGCGCCCGGTTCACGCTACTCATACCATATCGTCGTTAAGTTCAGGAAACGGGTTAGAAAGAAGATTTTTTCCGGTCTTCACTTCAAAACATTAACGTCCCGATATTCTAACCTAATGAACACAACACGGAGAATAGGGTGGCTTGGAGGACGCAGTCTTGTTATTCTTGTTTTTGTTGCAACATTTTCTTAACTTGTCTCAGCTCCATGAAGATATGCGGATAGATATGCACCATGTATGAACCACAACAAATGTAATGGATATGCAAGAAGTGCGTTTTCTTGTGTTAAGCTTAGTAACGGTGCTTCAAGCCATTGCTTTAATGTTAAAACTCGGGCGACTGTCCAATTCCTTTGGGTAGATTTACATCTAAATTTCTTCGACTTGACTGAACTCAAGCATTTGCTTTTTAACAACTGTTGAAGATTGACGGTTCAGCTTTTGCTTGCCACGCGTTTGATTTTTATGTAATTTCAAGTTTCCAGTGATTTCGATTAATATTCATGTAGTTGATAATGTAGTTGAGGGAAATAAGGTCAAAAACATGATTTCCTGAAAGCTGTGAGATTGTGAAGTTTCTCTGAGAGTTGTCAAACTCTTCTATCAAGGATACAAACTTACTCGTATACAGATCATCACTTGGATTGAAGTCTGTTTGTGGAAAGTGGCTACAGGCGGTGATTAACTAAAAGTAAATTGTGCCAATTTTCACTTCCTAGTGATAGATTTATTTAGTTCCGCGTTAAACGAAACATGTACGAGTACCTTGTGACAATGATCTATGCATTTGTTCGGTGACCCCAAATTCCAGCTACGAGTGTAACGAAGGAATGAAAAA
>JAAXNX010002931.1:0-11966 GCA_036491905.1 Folsomia manolachei
CTCAGGCTGAGACCCATCATTGCACTACGATGAGGTTGACGCTTGCGATTATTCCAAATGTGAATAACTCGGGCGCAAAATTTTTTCCATGGGGTACAGCGTTCGCGCTTGCCCCTCCTATACTAAATCAAAAAATAAGAGTCGGAGAAGGGAGGGAGTTAAAAGAACTTAGGCTTGTAACAAAAGTCTTGACAGTTTTTGTTCGTTGGGATTCCAGACTTTTTTGGCGTATAAATTAGAGAAATTCTCAGATTTGTTTATACGTACGGTTGATTGGTTAAACAACGGAGATGATTATAATTGGTTTTGTAAACGTTTAATGAATGCAACAAATGCTAAGTCGGGTTTGATGACGCTTCAACCAGTAAAGTTTGTTGGAGTTTTATGTCAGTCAGTTTGTTTAGTCACCATTCTCATTAAAAACGATCATGTCAAAATAATGAATAGATGATCTAATTTGGTACAGAAGAAAAATATTGACTTTTTAGAACACTAGTGAACGATCGTTATTTGGAAGATTGCTTTTATAACAAGCATCTCAAGTGTTATTAAAAACACAATATCCTCGTAGGTATGTTGCAACAAATGATTGTTATTTGTATAGAGTTAATTAATTTGAATTAATCCTGATTAATGTATTGTTTCTTGGTTTTGCTTTTCTTTGATCTATATTTCTGTGGTGAGTGATTTGCTTAATAATTCGACTTGTGCAACATTGCACAG
Organism: Folsomia manolachei; assembly: GCA_036491905.1. Lineage (NCBI taxonomy): Eukaryota > Metazoa > Arthropoda > Collembola > Entomobryomorpha > Isotomidae > Folsomia > Folsomia manolachei. The sequence continues at coordinate 724 of JAAXNX010002931.1, forward strand.
TTCAAGAGGTGGTTAAATACCAAAATCAATTAATCCATGAAGTCCCTTGTGACAAAAGTCATCAAATGTCATCAATGCCTTGGAGGTGTTTAAACGGATACATTTGATTGATCCGATTATTCAAGAGTACTTTCCTTTGTAGTCGTCCAAATCTAAATTAAATGAAATTAATTAAATTCGATAATGCTCAAGGTTATACCTAGTAAAAATTGATTCAGTTGTATGTGTATTTCATTATGCAAGAAATCCGAACTAGTCAAGTGCTCTGTTTTTGCATTCTAGAGGCATATTTTATTACCTTCCTCGCTATTATAGACAAACAACTCGTTCCTTTTCCGTGATAACCTTGCCACACGTTAATTTCTGTAAGTGCTCACCCCATCCAATCAATTTGCGGCCGAAGGGCACGGTCTAGCTTTAGGAAGTTTTGTTTCTATGTAGTCTTTTATGCACATCATTCAAATCACGGCTGGTTTTATCACGTCAATTTCAGGCACGCACCATAAAATGCAGAGAAACCTTGAAAATTTGGGTGAACTGAGCCAAAAGCGGTCCAAATTACGGAGAATCCTTTCCAAACATCCAAGTAATTTTAACATTCATAGCCCATCCAGCAACTAGCCATCCATTCCATGTGGAGAACTTACATTAATTAATTAATTGGACAGGCAATAAGTTGGGAATGGATATGAAGTTGGTGTCCTCCGACACAATCAGAATTCTAATTGAGATTCTCTCCTTGTGTCCTAGCTCTTCCGTTTGGAGAAAGGTGTAGGTGCCTAGAATAGTGAGTAGTTGGAAGAATATTTATTTGATGTTGATACTGATACAGGTAGTACTACTAATATCGTAGTTGGGCTTAATTTCAATGTTCTCAGTCCGATGAATTCAGGATTGGATTGGAAGAAGGAATTGGGTTGTCAATGTCAATTTCTGTACTTGGGTGAGTAGTTGATGTCTGTCCAACTAGCCCAATTAAATAAATTAGCAGTAAGTAGGTACAGAATTTGAGTTGGATTACGATTGAATGCAAGGCACACCGGAGTTTACTCTGCATTAGGAAAATATACCTAGAAATTTGCTAATTAAGTATTTCGCAAATTTCAAGGATGAATGGAAATCCTCCGGTTAGGCACAGGGTAGCTAATTAAATCCGTTTTTAGAATGTAAAGTACCAGAATCATGTCCAAATACTCTAGGTAAAAGTTTAGACCGTGTAGAAGGTTATTGCGGAAATATACGAGTTCTCGTATTGTTCTAATCACACCCCGTGGCTTTCTCTGTGTCGGTAGGATGGATGTATTGTTGTTTTTGACGTCTCTTTATTGTTGGAGGCTCCAACGCCTCTTCTCTTCCCCAGTCGTACTTATGGGATCTGGACTGGAATGACATGAATAAGGCTGTGGTAATTATTCCGGTCCAACTCTTCCCAAAAGTAATATAAGACCAATGAAAGGAACCGAGATGCACATTCATTCCAGTAAAGTACATCAGTTTGGTGTGGTCTGCCCGGACATCGACTCACTGAACAGGGGTATCATGGCAGGAGTTCCGTCTTTTTGTCTCTTTTCATTGTTATCTTGGCACCGCTTTGCTAATTACACTGTTACTCAACCTGTCAGGAAATAAGTATCCTATTCCTCTGTGTACACCAAACAAACTTTAGATCTGGACTGGAATGACATGAATAAGGCTGTGGTAATTATTCCGGTCCAACTCTTCCCAAAAGTAATATAAGACCAATGAAAGGAACCGAGATGCACATCCATTCCACTAAAGTACATCAGTTTGGTGTGGTCTGCCCGGACATCGACTCACTGAACAGGGTATCATGGCAATGACAGGAGTTCCGTCTTTTTTGTCTCTTTTCATTGTTATCTTGGCACCGCTTTGCTAATTACACTGTTACTCAACCTGTCAGGAAATAAGTATCCTATTCCTCTGTGTACACCAAACAAACTTTCCCAGTAAATGAAGTCTTCCGTGAAACATTGCAAATTGTCTATTCGCAGTGCAAATTCGCACTAAAAGTATGGTTTTCCTAACGCTACCAAAAACAAAAATGTTGTGAAATGTACTCCTGAATTACCCGATATCTGCATTTCACTTAATTAGCGCAACTAATAAAAGTGATTTAATTAAAAGAGGAAAAGAAAGTAATACTTTTTTCTTTCTTTATTGCAGGTAATGATCCCTCGGAACCTAGCCATCCATTTGAAAACTTGTCTAAAGAAGAAAGACCTCTTTACACATTATCCTGAGCAAAGCCTTGTTCAAAGTCCTCCTGCATACTAATGAATGGAAACAGTAAATATTAGCAAACTCAATGAGTGGCTTCAAAGACTTGGAAACTCCGACTTAACCCATCTTCAAACAAGAAACAAGAGCAAATTCCAAGTTGGAATAATTTTTTCCTTTGCCTCACTTTCACCAAAGGAACTCCTCAATTCTAGAAGAAATAGGAAGATAAATATTTGACGAGCATTCTCCACCTTGCTTCTGGAACACCAGCGTTTTCACTACATGAAAGAAAAAGTGGTTTCTTGTTATTGATGGGGTTGAATGTGAAGTAAAAACAGTAAAAATAGTAAAACAAACCGAGTTGCATTACATGTGTAGAATAAATTTGGACGGGAAATACGCCTTGGAAAAGAAGAGAGAAGCCGTAGTTCATAAATAAGTGGAATTTCTTTACATCTCCCACATCCACAGTTCTCAGATATCAGGGAGAAAATTGGTGTTTGTTGCCAAAAGACTGGAAAACATTGCTATATTTCGCCATACCGCATTGCATCCAATTCTCAAAATTATTCTGCTACCTCCAAAAAACAAGTCAAGATAAAAGAAATCGAGATCCCATTAAAATCTGGGAGGAATAATAATTTACTATCAAACAACGACCACATTCCCAGTCTCACCGAGTAATGTAAACGGACCCGATTTCTATCAACCTCTACATTATTACCGTATTCCAACCCCTTTCTTGCTATGGAACGCCGAAATTTTGGAGAAGGACTCGGAAATCGTCCCGACATGGCGTATTTCCTTCTCCTAGGTCTTTGTGGGGCTGCCTTTCTCCTCACAATAGGAGGAATCCTAACCTACGTCGCATTTAACCCGGGTGCTATTGATGGTCACCCACACTCCGCACTTTCCCACATTCCACACTTTCACCACCACACTTATTCCCATCATCCCAATACACATCATCCAAACCCAGGCTATCACCATGAGACTCATCATCCCCAACATCATGACCTTACCATGACCAACCACACCCACCCGAGTGCAGAGACTAAAGTCATGAATAGTTCTGGTTTGGTCACAAATTCCTCAAAACCCATCAACACTACCACACCCAAGTCTGACACGACGACACAGTTTCCGGATTTGGGGAAAGCTCACTATTCTCAAAGTCATCCCATCCAAACTCACATCCTGAGTAATTCCTCTGCCGAAGCGGCATACGAAGCCAAAGCCAAACAAAGTCTAATTCTGGCCATAATTGGTCCACTCTGTCTCCTCGTGGGAATTATAGTCGCTATAATTGTGGGGGTATTAGCGTTAAAGTATGACTGTGGTAAGTTGTTTTTCTTTCACGGAAATTAGCTTGAACTTGACTTGACTTGAATTTTTTGTGGGTTGGGTGGAAGTAAACAATTCTCTTCTTTGCGTCCAAAATTATAGCACATTGTTGTGGAAGGTGCAATAATTTGTATTTAGACATGATTAAAATAAGAAAAAGGTTTTTTTGCACCGGTGCAACACAGATGTTAAATTATCTTCTTACCTGTAGCAGCATACTTCGGGTCAAGTTTATCATATCACGACCTTCCGGGCAGTTGTATTTAGAGTCTAAATAATAAAACAAAAAAATTATAATTGACAGTTTTAACCCAAAGTGGCATGCATGAATAAAATAATACAAATCAACTGCAACCGCTTTATCATCACTGACTGTGCAGCGCCAAGGATGACATAATAAAAGCACAAAAATACGTGGATGATGGAACCCCAATGTTCCGTGTCCTGAAGAAAGGTGAAGCATCTTGGCCACCACCTTTTGCGGCAATTGAGCAAGCCACAACTTTGCCTTGGACTGTAGCTGAAGAAGATCTCATAGTTCGCTTTGACCCCAACAATTCCACCGTAAAGCAGCATTACAAGAGCTTCCAAAACTTGGAACAGCTCGTGGAGGAGTTTGGCGATCCTCCCCCATCTTATTTTATGACAATGAAAGAGTCTAGAGAAGCATTCAAAAATCAATTCGAGGCGTTGAAAAGCAAAAGGCTTTAATTTTTCGAAGATTGATAATTGTACCAATTATCAGCTGGGTAGTAGTTTGTATTTTATAATTTTTTGTTTTCTTTTCGTTCCATTGTACCGGTACAATTTGTAAGGACGTTATTTAGAGGTAAATTATTTATGCCTTATACTCTGTCTTGTGTTTTTTTGACTGGTTGCTCACTTGATTAAATAAATAAAAACTTGCGGAAACATCCTGTGAATATTTTGAAGGTCAATCTAGAATTCTTCACCAGAGCTTATCCCTCATTAATCACACAAAAGTTGGTTCTCTGTCATCATCCCTGTTTTGTCCTGGTAGTTCGGTGACACGCATGTATTCAGTGAAGAGTACAAAGAAATAAAAACAGATAAGGTTGACTACTTGACATTCTCACATGTAGCTTAAAATTATATTTGATTTGTATTGTAATCAGTTGGAAGGTTAATTAGCTGAATGAGTTTTTTACCCTTCCCTCTCATTCTTATGATTTTATAAATCTAATAAATATAAACTTTTTCTTATTTTTACAGACCATGAGCCAGAACCCAATATTTCATTTCTTCGACTGAGGTCGGAAATGTCCATTAATTTCGATCCAGATAAGAACAACTATGAGTTGTTAAGACCTTCTTCAAGCATTGAGCAAGCGGGGGGTCATTTCAGCATTAATCCGACTGGACTGCCGGATGCTTCGTCGTAATTCGGAAGTGCAACGAGGTTTAACTCTTGAGATTATTTTGAGATTTATCACTAAGAATAAATGTCATACACTTGTAAATATGGGAGTATTTTTATTGTGATGCGAATCGCATCATGCGATTACAGTTGTACCTAGAAAAGAATGGAGGTTAAGTCAGAAATGTATGGAAGAAACCAAACAAAATGTTAACTATTTTACAATGATGGGATGGAAAACGCTAATTTATTACGTACTAAAATATGACAAGTAATGCCTGTTATTTTCATGTTTATGTTGGAGTTGGAAAGGAAATGGAGTCTTATCTTTAAAATTTATGATGATGTACCTAATTTTGTACGAAATGACAAGATTTACAATATATTAAATGCTTGTGAATGCAAAGAGTCAATGTGCATGCTGTGATTGTTAATGAAATATCGACGGGTCGACTAAACCTATGAGTAAATATTTTATTTATATGTGTGAAATTATCGTGTATGATTAAACGAACAAATGAAACAAACATATTTCATATGCTTAACTAGGCGTGAGAGTTAAAAATGTAATTGAAAATTTAATAATCCTGAACAAAATTACGTATTGTTAAAATCAAATAAAAATTTTGAATCGAATAAAATAAAATTGGCTGGTTCAAATTTTATTGCTTTGAGCCTTACTTGATAATTTTATGACGGCACAATATGTACTGTAGTACGTGACAAAATATTATTTGCGAATATTTATTTACGACATCTCAGCTTTTCGCAAAGCTTCACTGAATGCAATTTCCGTTAAGAATCTTAAAATATTTTGTAAATCGTAAAGTACAGGAAACTAATCAAATTAAAAAGTTATGAAAGAAAAATTCCAACTACTAACAAGCTCGTGTAGGCGTTACATAGTAAAAAAAGTTGTGTTTTTACATAATTTACTAATTTATTTTTTGCGCATGACAAACACTTCCCTTAATTCTTCAAGTTTCTTGACAAGGACGGGTTTAAATGAAATTAAAACTTTCCTAATTCCGGCCACACCTTCATTGAACCCATTGCAAAATAATGTAAATTTTAATTTTGCATAACATGACCCATAAACTATTACCATTGCGAAAACATGATTACAAAACTACGTCCTGGAATCCTAGTTTTCCAGACAAGCCAAGTCAAGTACACTTAGTCATTAGTCAGAAATGACTGATAAACAAATGTGGTGGGTGATAATGAACGGATAAAGTTTCAAGTGTGGACATTTCAAGTATGGCATGTTGTCTTGTTAATTACGACTTAAAATGAGGTTAGACAAGATGATGTGATGTAACGTCAATAGTTTTGAGAGATTAAAGTGGATCTGATTATGATGAATTTCTCTTCTTTGGCCTAGAATTCAATTATCTAAAGAGTAAGTATCTAAAAGAGTTTCCGGACTCTGGAGTGGTGTTGACTGAATGGCTTGGCTGCGTAGTAGTTTACTTACTTGATAAGTAGATGGATTGTTGAATCCAAAGGGTTGAAGTTGAAGAGTTGTGTCCTCATCTCAACTTGCCTCTAAGCTTTTAGCTTTTACTTCTGGATTTTACTGGGTTAAATATCTTGAGTGCAGCGGAGTAAATTGTAGTGTAAGCCTGAAATTCGGGTAAGTAATGGTTGCCCGGGTTGGAGACTGATGGCAAATAAAGTTGCACCACTTACATTTCTCTCCACTTAAAAAAAAGAGCTAAAAGGTACATGTGACATGATAAGGGATAAGTGTTAGCTTACGTAAGATTCTTTGATTAATGCTTTTTTCGGGAGTTTATAACTTTGCAGGGATTTCGTCAACAAGTTGGAAATGAGATTTATGTAAATAATTAGGCAACCGGGGTCTTTTATACAAATTATTTTTAGATTATTTTTACTCTAATTTGGTGTAATGATGAGTGTCTGAGTTGACATCCAACTTTCTCCAGTATTACCTTATTTAAGCTTAACACAATCAGAAAGTTTTATCCGTGCTGCTTTTTTCAGATTTGTCCCGAGTTCGAATTCAGATTAGATTTAGATTTCATTCACAGTAAGATTCTTTGATTAATGCTTTTTTCGGGAGTTTATAACTTTGCAGGGATTTCGTCAACAAGTTGGAAATGAGATTTATGTAAATAATTAGGCAACCGGGGTCTTTTATAGGAAAGATTATTTTTACTCTAATTTGGTGTAATGATGAGTGTCTGAGTTGACATCCAACTTTCTCCAGTATTACCTTATTTAAGCTTAACACAATCAGAAGGTTTTATTCGTTCTGCTTTTTGCAGATTTGTCCCGAGTTCGAATTCAGATTAGATTTAGATTTCATTCACCCAAAATCAGCAAATGTCTGACTTTGACAATTCCCCACCGCATCGTAATATTTCCTGCATTGCATAAAATAACACGAGATCCCATCCTTTCCCTTAAAAAGCAAAGAAGGAGAAAGCAGGAGAAAGCAAAAACAACGAAGAGATTTCTACGTTTCTATCTTCCCTCTACGTTTTTTTTGACTTGACACAATTCACCTGATCCCTAAACTAGTTTTCTTTCCAAACTATGTTCTGGTGAATGTGGTGAAATTCGCGAAACGGGTACCCGACTTTGGCACGTCATCACCATCTTTATCCGTAGTTCTATGCCGTGAAAAAAAAGAAGAAATTGGTCTGGCTGAATGGGATTCGGTGTGTGTCAGTCTTATTGCCTTGTCCTGAGTAGAATGGATGGGAAATTGCTACGCATACAATTGTGGTTGGTTTGATCTTGATGGTTCATTCCTTCTGTGTGCTTTGCTCCAATGCCATGAAATGAAATGAATGTGTGTTCATTCAATTGCTTGGCATTCTTGGCAAGGATGATCCAATCCAACTACAACCGAGCAAGAAAAGAATGCAGCATGAATTGTAAATGTGAATGTGGTACTTGGACCAAGTAACTTGGACTTGCATCTAACTTAAGGATGGAGAAAGCAGTTAAATTTATTTTATGCCATTTTTATGACTATCCTCTTCCCTAAGACGTCTAAAGATGGACTGGATTGTTAATAAAACACACATAAAGTTGAACGTTTCAGAGGAGACAGTAAGCTAAGAGGACGGAGTTCTGGGAGGTAATTGACTCTCCAAAATTGCAGTAAAGGTAAACTTAAACTTTTATTATTTATAATGAAAAGATGTGAATCGTGTCTTTATTTATTTATATTCAGCACTTTCACAGGAATTACTCCTAGTGCAAACATACTCACAGGTGAGTGAGTGGTGTCACTTAATTTGTGCATACAAACGTAAGATTTCAGCTGCCGGCTATAAAATTGAAGGAAGGAACAGGCCTGCCGTAAACCTAGGCTCTGGAGGATAACGCAATTTGTCGCACGTTATCTTCCACCTGCTTTGTCCTTTCTTGGCTTACCTTACCAAAATTGTACGTAACTTAACACAACCACCGTTCCACTAGAAGCGCTAATCCCATAACCTTCCATCATTGCGGAGGTCGAGTTGAGGTAATTGTGGGAGACAGAGGAAATCTCGAGCTTCCTCTGAATTTATGTAATCTTTGGCCCAGTTTATTTTAAATGTGGCCAAGTCGCCATTAATGTCAAGATTTCATCCCAGGACTGAGTGCAATGGTCCATTTAACTCGGCCATCTTTTAAATCTTTCCGTACTTTCCGTATTATCTTATCGTGGGCCCATTATATTCTGCCAAATTGACTACAAACTGCAATAAAGTCGGAGAGAAAGGTTGGCATAAAAATGCAAGGCTTACCGGAACAGAGAAAGTTTTGCAGGCTCGAGTTATCTTTACATGAAGAGCTTAGAACCAAGTCATGGAGAAGGAATTGGAGAGAAGAATTTTCACAACTGGGCCAAATACTGGGAAGATTTGTTTCTGGATTCTTTTCTCTTTAAAAAAAGCAGGAAGGATCAAACCAACCAAACGAAGCAAGTTGATATTAATGTGTTTTCTGACTTGGGTGCATTTTTCTTGCCAAAGAGAGAGTTTTTAAAATACGACGAAGCAAGCCACAATTATGTGTAACCACTTAGGATTTAGACGTCTAGCTCATAAATACCTTTTAAAATCTGGATGCAGTTCGGAGTAAAAGGTTGAGCTATGTGCAATTTTGGCGAATTGTGAATTCTTCACTAGAGTTTGAAAATATTCTTTATGCAAGTATGTAGGTTTAATCAAAGTACAGAAAAGGCCTGAAGAGTATTTTGACAGATCCTTTCTTTTGACGTTGTGTATCGAAATAAATCGAGAAAGTGTTTGATGATAAAAGACCAGCTTTAAGCATATTGTGACACTCCAATAATGATCATAGTAAGAAATATTAATGTATAGACGTCTAGCTCATAAATACCTTTTAAAATCTGGATGCAGTTCGGAGTAAAAGGTTGAGCTATGTGCAATTTTGGCGAATTGTGAATTCTTCACTAGAGTTTGACAATATTCTTTATGCAAGTATGTAAATCAAAGTACAGAAAAGGCCTGAAGAGTATTTTGACAGATCCTTTCTTTTGACCTTGTGTATCGAAATAAATCGAGAAAGTGTTTGATGATAAAAGACCAGCTTTAAGCATATTGTGACACTCCAATAATGATCATAGTAAGAAATATTAATGTCTTTTCCAATGCGGAAGAGGAAGTATTCCTTTACAAAACATCGTACTTGTTTGCGAAGTACCAAGCACATGATAAAAACGTGTATTTGGATGATATAGATTTATTTTTTGATTCGCTTTTGGGTAAAGATTTGTACACATTTCAGTGTCGACTTAAATATCAGCCTTTACCATTATGTCTCAATTCACAACGATAATTACTTGACACCAACATCTGGCCTGTTACATAATTTAGCACTTTAGTTCCATTTATCATTCATCAAGTCTAAAATCACAAGAAGCGACAGAACTAATTTAAAGCATTCCATCTCCAAAATTATCTTGGAATTCTCTTGATGTCCTTTACTCAAGGAAAGAAAATTTTATTGCAATCCGGAACAATACTGTCCAACCAAACAAGGAACTACTGAGTAAATTAAGTTAGCTCACAGCACAGAAATTCCTTTACGCTTGATTCATGTTACATTCCTCAGTGAAAATGTTATTAGAAGCTGGCAACTTGTAAATAATTCCAAGGAGAAGTCATCCCACTCAAATTACATTCCACTCTCCAATCTCTTGTTCCATCTCATCCAAGTCCCATCTCATTTCCGAGATTTATTGGGTGGATTACGGAACACCAGAAAGAGAAGTGACTTCTCAAATCAAGAAGAATGTAACAATTCCCTCTTAAGAACAAATGTTGGCCAGAATTTCGGGACATTACTTCTTTACGCCGCTGAATTATCCAAGTCCTTCTTTGAGTGGTCTTAATTTCCACTCTGTTCTATCAGAAGAAGTATATGGCTTGCAATTTTGCAAATTCTTACATTTTCCCATTTTCGGTGTGAGTTAAGGATTCCAGAAAACCAGGAGCAAATTGGAGAAAGCAGCACATCACTCACTCTCAACAGGCGCAACAATTGCCCATCCAATTGCTCCCGGAAGGGTGAACATTAGCGAAATTGCATTAAGTTCTCTCTACTGAATTCACAATCGCAATTCCTTCACGTTAAGTGATTCAAGGAAAGGTAGACTCGATAAGGATGGGAGCTTTATCCATCCCAAATTCCCGACTCACGTGCCGAAAGGAAAACTCGGTTTTTAAAGGCCAACTAGTGTTTGGAAAGTTGGAGTAATTTTAACTTAAGTAAATTCAAATGCACGCGTGTTTAGTTTGTAGATTTGTAATGTGTGGTGATCGTGCTGTTGCGGAATTGTGCATTCCGGGTTCATATGCAGAATAATCCTTGCTCAAGGAATAATCCTGAGGAAGACAGTTTCACCTAAACTTTTCAGTTAGGTTACAATGTTTGAATCCCTGTTTGAACAGTAATACAAGCAAATCGAGAAACTATCTGTCTGCGACTGTTAAGTATTTCACCTTGTTCTATTATAGCACTGCCATATTTATAGACGAAGATCAATTTTGTATTACATTATGTAAACGTAATGAAATATGGGATGGTGTAAGGGAAACTGATCTTATCCCACGTAATCCTGACAAAGGAGAGTGCAAAGTGTGAATTCGACAGGATTGAATGAAATTGAAGAAAACGACACAGATTATATAAATCAGTCGATGGGCATATGAAAATTGGTTGCATTGAATATTGAGTGGTCTGCCGTTCAGCTGCAAACATTTGCTTATCAACATAAGAATCCAGGTGATAA